>PVHX01004853.1:0-120049 GCA_004024805.1 Geosciurus inauris | reverse complement strand
TCTACATGTCTATTTTGGTGCCAGTACCATGCTGTTTTTGTTACTATAGCTTTGTAGTATAATTTAAGGTCTGGTATTGTGATGCCTCCTGCTTCACTCTTCTTGCTAAGGATTGCTTTGGCTATTCTGGGTCTCTTATTCTTCCAAATGAATTTCATGATTGCCTTTTCTATTTCTATAAGGAATGACATTGGGATTTTAATTGGGATTGCATTGAATCTATATAGCACTTTGGGTAGTGTGGCCATTTTAACAATATTGATTCTGCCTATCCAGGAGCATGGGAGATTTTTCCATCTTCTAAGGTCTTCTTCAATTTCTTTCTTCAATGTCTTGCAGTTTGCATTGTAGAGGTCTTTCACCTCTTTTGTTAAATTGATTCCCAAGTTTTTTTTTTTGTTTTTATTTTTGAGGCTATGGTGAATGGGATAGTTTTCCTAACTTCTCTTTCAGAGGGCTTATCACTGATGTATAGAAATGCAATTGATTTATGGGTGTTGATTTTATATCCCGCTACTTTGCTGAAATCATTTATTAATTCTAGAAGTTTTCCAATTCATTTTTCATATTTGGGGATTTTTCTGATATTATTTCTTTAAAGAGATTGTGCATTCCTTTGGTTTGAAATTCTGTGCCTTCTTCTATCCCAATAAATCTTAGATTTGGTCTTTTGATGCTGTCCCATATTTCTTGTATGTTCTGCTCATGATTTTTTTACCATCTCCCCTGTATGGCCAAGTTTATTTTCAAGATTGTATATGTTGTCTTCATTATCTGAGGTTCTGTCTTCCAGGTGATCTAGTCTGCTGGTGATGCTTTCCACTGACTTTTTTATTTGGTTTATTGTTTCCTTCATTTCAAGAATTTCTGACTGTTTTTTTTTTTTTTCATGATCTCTAGCTCTTTCTTAAAGGAATCTTTTGCTACTTGTAATTGCTCTCTTATTTCTTTGTTAGAATGATCAATGGTTGCCTTTATTTGCTCACCTATTTCTTTGTTGGATCGATCAATTTTTGCCTGGATTTGTTCACTTATGTCATTCTTTAGTTTGCTGATCATTTTAATTATGTACATTCTGAATTCTTTCTCTGAAATTTTATCAACTGTGTTGTCAATGGATTCTGTTACAGTGGTATCAAGGTTTATTTGGGGCACTTTCTTCCCTTGTTTTCTCATGTTGATTATGTATCTTCCTTTCTTGCAATACCGATCTGAGGTATTGTGGCGTCTATCCTATAATCTTTTATTGACAGTCCAGATTACCTGTGTCTCACCTTGGAGCTACTTCTGTCCCCCCCAGTGTCCCCAGATGGGCACTATTGCCACTAAAGTTGGTGGCGAAGGTAGTGGATGTATCTCTAGAGGGGAGTGGGAGTGGCCTTGGCTGGGCTCCTGAGGTGGCCCCTGAGGGCTGTTTTGCCCCTCTCTTGGACTCCTGCTGGTGAGCAGGGACTCTGGAGCAGAACTGGGGGCACGCCCAGGTCTCACTTAGGCAGGGTCACAAGCAGGAGAGTCTGTGTGCAACCCTTGTGGGTGTGAGCTTCCCTGGGGCTGGAGGTTAGCAGGCCTTGGTCTGCCTTCAGCTGGGCACCCCAGTTTTCCCTGAGTGTGGTTTTAGGCCTTCTCCCTCACCTATCTCGAGGGACTCTGCAGCGGGACTGGGGCTGGCCCAGGCCACACTTGGGTGAGGCCGTCTTGTGCTGGAGTCTCTGCTGCGACTCTTACCCTGAGTGTGGGCTGCCCTGTGGCTAGTGGCTAGCAATCTCTGGTCAACCCTTGGTTGGACACCCATGGAGTTTCCTGAGGGCAGATTTGGGCCCTCTGTGGCTCCTGCTGGTCCGCAGGAACTCTGGAGCAGAATTCTAAATTTATTGTCTTATCAGTATAAGTGTTTCATACCATGGTGATTTCTCAGAGAAATGCTTTAATTTTATTCAATAGATTTTGCATAGTTTTATTATCATTTTTAAAAATTATTTTCAAATTTTTTCTTTCACCAATGTTTGCTTAGCAATCACTTAAAGTTTTTTTCATAGAGAAATCCTTCAAAAAATTTTATGTACTTCTAAATTTTTTAAATATCTTCAAAAATTCTTACTGTTCTTATTCTATGGGATTTTTTAGGGTTGTGGGGATCTGTGCATGTGTGCATGTGTGTCCTAAAATATGGACAAATGAATGAATATTATATGCACATTTTCAATAATTTGTATCCTGAATTACTAAAATCCAGGTACTTAGTTATTTTATTGTCTGTGTCATTTAGGCCTTCTAATTGTCGTTCAATATCATCTACTTCATTGGTCTTGGATTGAGTTAGTTATGATTGATACTACTATTTCTCTCCTTTCTTGCAATTTGCTATGGTGGGATTTTCAAAGCTAAAACCAAGACTATTCCAGAAAAATTGGACAAGTTGTTCACCTTATCTAAATTCTACCTACTCTTAATATAAAGATTCTGAACACTACCTGATTTTATTTGAATTTTGATAACACAGCTTTGGTGAGGTATAACTCATGTATCAAACCGTTCATCCATTTGAAGTGTGGGATTCAGTGTTTTTTCGTATATTCACAGCATTGCACAACCATCAACACAGTGCATTGTCCATACAGTAGAATGGCATTTGGCAATGGAAGGACCGGGGTACTGATACATGATGCTATAACATGCGTGAATCTTAAAAATATTATGCCACATGGTAGAAGGAAGTCACAAAAAAAGCTTATATCGTCCAATTCCACTGATATGAAATATACAGTGTAGGCAAATCCAGAAACAGAAACCACACTGGTAGTCATTCAACCCTAAGGGATTGGAGGCAAATGGAGGTCGGCTGTAAAGGGGGTAAGTTCATTTTTTAGGACGATTAAAATATGCTGTGTCAAAAATGGTGCGTATGCTTTTTTAATTTTAATTTTGTTTTTCATTTTATTCTTGACTTCTCTCTCTCAAGTTTATTTTTATTTTTGGCTTATCTATATCTCTTGTTTACGGCAGAGCATAGAATTTATTTTGTTAGAGAAGGTAGATATTTTAACAGGTATATCGAGCCCATGACATTTATTGATATGTTTGTAATATTTGGCTTCTGCTCTACTATCATATTTTTATAAATACACTGCATTTTATACAAATGATTATTCATAATGTGGTCTCTTTTATTTACTTTTGCATTTTGTAGTTTTTTTTGTGGGGGGTAACGCTTAGGAAAATCTCTATTTTTGTTCTAATTGCTTCCTTTATATCAACACCTTTGTAAGAGACTTCTCTCCTTGTGTGCCTTTTCTTTTATTACTATGAGTAATATTGAAATTTGCTGGGTACCTCTTCGTCACATACCTACATCTCAGCAGTTGATTTGAAACATCCTTTTACTCATAGTTAATAAATATCAGGCAATCATAAACTCAATCTACATTTCATACTCTCTACCTATTCTCCCCTCTCTGAAAAACCGATGCCCTGCTCCTGCAGTTCAGAGCAGATGGCTTTCAGAGTCTGCACTTTCCCTACAAGCCATCATTTCTACTTAGTTCTACAGGCAGATATATATTTAATGCTTACCACCAGGCCCTATGTCAATGTCTCTCCAGTCATTTTCATTCTCTGGTAGTTTGCTCAGGAAAGGCTCCTGGGAACAATATTTCCTGAGTTCTTGCTTGTTGATAGTAGTTTGTCTGCAGTCTTTATACTTGAAAGTAAGTTTGGCTGGGTTTATAACATATGACTCGTATTTTCTTTTCTTGAGTACCTTAAATATGTCACTCCATTGTCTCCTGACATAAAGTGCTGCTGTCAAAAAGTCTGACGACAATCGGATTTCTATTTTAACTGACCTGGGCCTTTTGCCTCAGAGTCCAAAATACTCTTTAGAATGTTTCAGAATTGGTCATTCAAGGTCATTTTTTTGTCCATGGGGTTCCTTTACAATATAATGGTTTCAAATCTTTTTTTCTCATTTGCTTCTAATATTAGGGAAAAAAATTAAAGTGTTATTTTTACAAATTGTATAGTATTCCTTTGACTTTCTTTTTGAGCTCAGAATGAAAGGAATAAAATGGAATGGAATGGAATATATATAATGTGGTATTATTTACTATAGTATATGTTTATGGCTTCTTACCTGTCTTCTATTTCTGTCATTTTCTCTCAAATCTTCTTTATATCATTTCTCATTTGTTTTGATGTTTAAATTTTTACTCCTTATCTCTTAAGGCACCATCTGCTGTATTTATTTACTTTTGTGTTCTTTCCAACTTAATATTTATTTATGAAATGACATTTTACTTTTATTTCTAAGGCTATCTTGAGTTCTATAACTTCATCACTATTCTTCTACAAATGGCTTATACATTTCTTTCCTTTTTCTCATCATTAGTTCATTTTGAAATTTTAGTTCATTTTGAAATTTTAGGCTATAGTTCTAGAATGTTTCATAGGTATACTTTTATCATGCATTTTCACTGCTATATAGTGGATTGTTGATAGTTTTATCATTTTCCTTCTTATTCTCCATATTTTTCTTTTCTTTGTTTTTATTTGTTCTAACTAGTTATAAATGACAGTACAATGCATTTTCATACATAAGTGGAGTATGACTTCACATTCTTCTGGTTGTACACGATATAAAATTACACCAGTCATGTAAACATATATGCACATAAGGTAATAATGTCCATTTCATTCTACTATCCTTCTTACCCCCAATCCCTTTTCTTTATTAATAAGTTTCTATAGGATTGAAACTTGGTTCTTTCCTGTTGCATATTCTTATGTGAATTTTTTTTCTTGAGCTGTTGGAGGAAGAAGTTGGCTAAGACAGTTTTCCAGCTTAATGGTACTACAGCATTCTCTTGTGTCTTAAAATGACCTTGTACCTCCTGAGATGTCCTTGCTCATGTCCCACATTTATCTTCTATTTCATTTGCCCTGTCTTCTCTGACCAACTTAATTTGGATTCTTTTCCTGCAGGATTTTTTTTAATGTGGAATTTTGTCCCAGATTGGAGCTTAGCCTTGTGAAAATTCACTGGGCTCAGACTATTGCAGCCCCTTCAGATGTTTCTAGGGACTTCTGCACTGCAGTGCACATGGGAGTGCACAAAACCTATCAGGTAAAGATGCTGCTTTCAAGTCCTTCAGCCTGCCTTCCATTGAGAACCTGGTTCTTCTGCTTTTAGGGCCGTCGGGGAATTTGTCACAGTCCTCTGTCTCCTCCCTTGAAAATTCTGGTGCTGTGAGACCTCAAAGCAAAGGCAAGTTATCCTCACCTGCTTATATTTACAAAGTGGAAAATATTTGGATAACTTAGGTTTTACTTTTTAAAATAACAGATGTCATCAGTGGGTTTTGTATACTATAGCCCTTTCTGTTAATGGGGGATCTTGGGAGATGCAAAAACCATCTCATCAATGTCATCCCAGAATTTGTTGTACTGCCTTTTGGAGTGATCTTTAAAAAAGTCATTTACAGTGACATCAACATAGGCAATTGCTACATTTCCATGAATTATCACTGAATGTATGTTAAAGGTCTTTGCCTCATTTGTTACTGATTCTGTCACATGACATCTATAAACGTCTACAAACATGCACAACTATTGCTACTGAAGGTTATTTGAGACAAATATGTCTTACTCAAATGTTTCTATTTCATTATTCGAAATAAACTATTCAGAGAATTTGTGGAACAACGAATATATAAATGGACTTCTTCTTTTGGAGGTATAACATTTAAAGTAAAAAGTATGCCCTGTATGCAGTATGGTCATTGAAAAGGAGACAGGGGCATTATGCTGAATACAAGACATAGAAGAACCCAAAAGAATATCAGCCCACATAAGACTGACATGGGTTGAACTAACAATCGCTAATGCTGTAGCTATTCAGAGAAGTGAAAACAGCATGAGAGTTTAGTGTCTAAGACAATCTTCATGGCTTCATGGAGGAGAGAAACTGAATGGGAACTCAGAAAACAAATATATTTGGATAGTGAAAACCAATATATTTGTATTTGCAGATACACACACACACACACAGGATAATGGTAGATTAATGGTGATTAGAGGGTTTCTCAAAGCACAGGTCTCTTACTTCACTCTACATGGCTAATAAGAGAAGTCCTATCTTATCTGGAGCTTCAGAATCAAAAATAACATTCCCAATCTCTTTTCTGATTACCAGCACTAGATATGTTCTGCCAAACATATTATTATAATATAGATGAGATATAGTTTTTGATTAGCTGCAAGCAGAGGACACTGTTGCTACCAAAATGGATCTCATTCTAAGCTTCTTATCTAGTCCATGTTGAATGAGGCATGGTAGAGCTAGAGTCCTTCCAGCTAAGCTGTCAAAGGCTAGAGCTCTGTTGAGCTAGTGATATGGATCTATACCCTTACTACAACTTGACCTTCTCAGATCTAGTCTGCAATTTTCACATCAGACACACATAGTCATGCCCCTGGTTACCAAAGGATTGATTAGAAATATTGACTTTAATGATTATGGAGAGTAGAGGAAGAGATTATGTCATAGACTGCACAGGAAATCTTCCTACACAGGTCCTCAATCACCTCTCCTTCCCCAGCTCTTTTCCCAACAAACACAGTCACATCACTCTCCGAAATGCAGGCACAGCCATCTTTCTTTTTAAGTATCTCCTCCACATCCCTCTGGCTTCCATCCTCTGTAACAGGCATTTTCCCTCCAGGTTCTACATTTTCCTTATGAGAATGGATTTAGCTGTCCCTCAATCTGCTTTCTTTATTTTGCATCCCAAATGTGATGGTTACTTTCATGTGTCAACTTGAGTGCTCCAAGGGATATCTACATAGCCAGTTAAACATAATTTCTGGGTGTGTCTGTCCAAGTGCTTCCAAAAGCACTGGGAGTTGGTGGACTGAGTAAAGCAGATGGGCAAACTTCATCCACTCCATGGAGGGCCTGAGGAGAACAAGGTTGAATGAAGACTACCTGACCACCTGGAATGTGGATCTTCTCTTGCCTGTGGTGTTCCTGACCTCATATCTTCAGATCCAAAGTGGAATCTGTGCCATTAGCTCTCTCATTCTCAGGCCTTCAAACCACATCACCAGCTTTCCTGGGCGTCCAGCTTATTGACGTCAGAGAGCAGGACCTCTCAGTCTGCCTAACAGTGTGAGCTGATACCTTATGAAAAATCTCTCCTTAGAGATATGGATAGATTCAATTTGTTCTATTTATCTAGAGAACCCTGACTAATATACCATTCACATCTCTAATTAGCCAATTAGACTCTTGCCTGAATCTATACTCCTTATGAAAGAAGAGGAGATTATAAATAGCACAGAATTGGTCCCAACCCACTAAGTCCACAGTTTCTTGTATGATTCAGTTTTAAAGTAGCTGTAGAACCAGGAGTTTGCACCTAGATGCTTGCTATCCTTTCCTTATTAGTCAGTCAGAACAAGTGGTAAATATATATTCTCTGATTGCTATCAATGTAGCTAGCTTTTTGCTGAACTGAAGGCAAGGGATAAAGCATGCTGTTAATTGCTGTCATTACAACTTTTATATTGTAACCAGATGGGCGTAGAAACACGGGGTGCCAGGAGACACAAATAATCAGAAATCATGGTACCCTTATTTGGAACTATAATTCTGAGTTTCAGATCCGCTTTACTGGTGTGAAGAATGGGGTAGACATACAGCAATTAATAATCAGATGAAAAACGTGTGTGTTTGTGTGTGCGCGCGTGTGTATTAGACAGCAAGAGCACAAATATGCTAATTGGAGTATGATGGTGTATACAGGCATTTTGGCCACTACCACAAAGCGTCGTAGAGGATATAGTGATCTAAGTCAAAACTTCAGTGTGAGACACAATGGTCTGATACTGGAAAGAAAAGAAGCATTTATAAAGACATGTTCAATGATATGCCAATCACTTCCTCTGAATGATTCATTATTGTCTCCTTTGCAGATGACTAAAATAAGGCTCAGAGAAATGAGATGATCCATCCAGTATTATACAACTAATAAATCTCCCGGACTCTTAAGTTCATGGTCTGTCCACTTGTCTAGCATGGCTTTTAGAGTCCTCCCAGTCCACTGATAGTTTTGCATTTCAATAAGGGAACCAGGTTAGGGGTGACAGGGAGCAACATTGACACCAGCTCCCCTGCACACCTCTCCCCTGCACACCTCTCCCTGACCACTGATCTGCTATGCTGCCACGCTGTTCTTCTCAGAGTTGACAGATCCAAGGCTAGCCTTGCTGGCTCCGCCCAACCAGTTGGAAGAGGCAACAGGAAGCTGCACACTGCTCTCTAGCCAAGCTCTGCAACCTAATCCTTTCTGTCCTTCTAATGCTGGGATGGAGGCCCTCCCTTCTCCCCCGCCAGCCTCACCACTGAGGATAGCAGCACAGCTGGAAAAATAGATAGGTCTTTCTAACCCTCTCATGCGTGTGCCGTGGGGCCAGGTAGCTCTATAAATATGGTAATGGCTTCTCAAGCATGCCCAGACTGGAAATGAGACCAAGAGGCTGGAGAGAGGCTGTTCCCGCCGATAACTGCTGTGGCAGATTTGCCAGAGGAGACAATGCCTCTGAGCCTCAGGTCAAATTAACTCTCACCCCACCCTTGACTAGGTCCCCTCTCCCCTCCCTCCTTCCTACCCTATTAATCGCCTGTACCCACCTGTTCCCTGATTACATTGATGACATCCACAGAGGGAGGAAGGAAAGCAACAGCTCATGTTTAGTCTATTACCAGGAGGCCCAGACTTGTGATAAAAAAAAAAAAAGGGAAAAAAAACTACACCAGCAACAACACAGCTACATTGATGTGTACAATAGGCAACCAGCTTGACACTGCCCTGCCGCGTCCTACTGAGAAAACGACAGCTACAATAAAAAGCCAAACGCTTGCTCAGCCTAAACAACCACATGTTCAAAGATGCTCTATCTGTAACCAGGCTTTCTCCAGCTTTCCCTTCATCTGAGACAGTGGACAGCTGCCCCCGGCCCCAACACACACACAAATGCCCTGGAAAGGTAGTCTTCTGTGGAACTTGGTGATCTGCATTCTAGAGTGACTTCAGACAAAGCTCTGAGCATTGCTCAGACTTAGTCTCTTCTTTTCCTGTCAGATGAAAAGAATAATACCTTGCTGCAGGCGTTAGAGAATTGTGTGGGAGGTTTCCTGGATGCCTCTCTATCCTCCATCCCTGCCTCTATTTTCTGCTAACAGGGCCTTCTCTCAAGCAACAGCTACAATGTGGTTTGCATTGCTTTGGCAAAGGAACTGTAGTGCAGAAGAGAAAAGGCAAAAGCCCTGGCTGCAAGACCCCAGAGTCTGGGGCAGACAGGACTGAGACCATGTTCTAATCTTACCCTAAAATCAAGACAGTGCTTTCTGGGCGGTGACACACATGGGGTATGTAGAGATGATCAAGTCAGAGAGGTCTGTGGTCATAAAAATGAGGGATTTGGCAGTGATCTGATAAGCTCATACCATACAGTAGAGTGTTGGCTTAGAATAGGAATTGCATCCAGTTATAAAAGGCACCATGCACAAATTTAACTCAAAGTGGATCAAGGATCTAGGAATTAGACCAGAGACCCTGTGCCTAATTGAGGAAAAAGTAGGCCCAAATCTTCATCATGTTGTATTAGGCCCCAATTTCCTTAACAAGACTCTTAGTGTGCAAGAAATAACAGCAAGAATCAATAAATGTAATGGATTCAAACTAAAAAGCTTTTTCAGCAAATACAATGGAATATTACTTCAGCAAAAGAAACAATCAATAAGGTAAACAGAGAGCCTATGTTCTGGGAGCAAATTTTTGCCACACCCACATCAGGTAGAGCACTGATCTCCAGGATGTGTAAAGAACTCAATAAACTTAACACCAGAAAAAAAACAAACCACCCAATCAATAAATGGGCTAAGGAGCTGAACAGACACTTCTCAGAAGAAGATACACAATCAATCAACAAATATATGAAAAAATGTTCAACATCTCTAAGCCATTAGAGAAATGCAAATCAAAACTACCCTAAGATTTCATCACCCACCAGTCAGAATGCCAGTTATCAAGAATACAAACAACAAGTGTTGGCAAGGATGTGGGGGAAAAGGCACGCTCATACATTGCTGGTGGGACTGCAAATTGGTGCAACCAACCTGGAAAGCAGTATGGAGATTCCTTAGAAAACGTGGAATGGAACCACATTTGACCCAGCCATCCCATTCTTTGGTCTATACTCAAAGGACTTAAAAACAGCACACTACAGTGACACAGCCACTTCAATGTTTATAGCAGCTCAGTTCACAATAGCTAAACTGTGGAACCAACCTAGATGCCCATAAATAGATGAATGAATAAAGAAACTGTGGTATATATACACAATGGAATATTACTCAGCATTAAAAGAGAATAAAATTATGGCATTTTCAGGTAAGTGGATGAAGTTAGAGAACATTATGCTAAGCAAAATAAGCCTATCCCAATAAACCAAACCCTGAATGTTCTCTCTGATAAGTGGATGCTGATCCATAATGGGGGAGGGGGCATGGGAAGAATGGAGAAACTTTGGTCAAAGGGGAGGAAAGGAAGGGGATGGGACATGGGGGCAGGAAAGATGGTGGAATGTAATGGACAACAATGCCCTAGGTTCATGTATGACTGCATATATGGTGTAACTCTATATTGTGTACAACCAGAGAAGTGAAAAGTTGTGCTCCATGAATCAAAAAAAAAAAAAAAAAAAAAAAAAAAAAGAATTACTTTTAAGTATGTATTTATGAGCACTGTGCGGAAGAGTGCACATCTTTTTGGATCTTGAAATAAAAAAGGCAAAAGTGTTTTATAGTTTCTACACTCAAGTTTGTAGACCAAATATTGCCTCTTACTTATTCCATCTAATACATATCTGCCAAATGTAACAATTCCTCCTAGTCTTACCACTCTACTAACCGAAGTTCCTGACTCTGGGCTTCAAGACCTTCACAATCTGCCTCTGCATGGTCTTCTAGTCTCATTGCTCATGCCTTTTCCCTAGCTGCCCTGTCACTGCCAGATTCAGAAGCCATTCTGCTCTCTGATAACCTGCGTGATTTGAAATGCATCGTATCTCAGCCTTGAAGATCATCCCAGCTAATTATCAGCCCTTACAACTCTTCCCTGGGGAAGTTTTCATTTTCCTGAACAAAAACCTTTGATTTCACCCAGTGTGCTATTTTCTAGCTCCCTGCTACTGAATCTATCCTTCATGACCACACCCCACCACATTAGTGCCCCTTCTGTGAAGTCTTCCAGAGCCCACAACCATTCAAGGTATCACTCTCACCTGGAAACAAACACAGTCAGCCGTCATATCCAGGGATCCACATGTGTGGATTCAACCAATCATGGGTCAAAAATACTTCAGAATAAATTGTGCCTATCCTGAACATGTACAGACTTTGTCTTGCTATTATTTCCTGAGCAATACAGTTTAACAACTATTTACACAACATTTATATTATACTAAGTATCATAAGAAATATAGATATTATTTAAAGTATATGGGAAGATGTGGGTAGGTTATAAGCAAATAACTCTCCATTTTCTATGAGGCACTTGAGAATTCAAGGATATGGGTGCACCGGAGGTCATAGAACCAATACTCCAAGGAAACCAAAGGACTATTGTATGATTTATGCTGAAATGGGGGAGAAGAATGGGACCAAAAAGGAAAAGAAAGAGGATGAGAAGGACATGATCATTTATTTGGTACTCACCACACACCAGGCATTGCATTAAGTTCCAGTGTGTTCAGGTCTTCAGAGCTATTCATTAGCAGAGCTGGGTTCTACCTTGGGCTATGATTCTAAAGCCCTATGCTCTTGATGACCATGTGACAGTACCATCTCTTTACAGCACTTTCCCCTATATGCATCCATTTCTCCACTTAGGACTGAAGGCAGGGAACGTATCCTTTATTTTATACTGTTAGCATCTAATACCATGCCTAAACACTCAAAGAACTTTTCAACAATAACATTCTGAAAGCACCTATGAATATCGACTGGGTGTAAAGTTTTAGCTTGGTTGATTCGAACAGCTCAGACCTACTCCCTGCTCTCCTGAAATATCCAATGCCACGAAGATACAGATACTAAACAAATGCACACAACAATAAATGTATACTTACAGATTATGATAAGCTTTATTAAATGAGAGAACAGAGGGTTCTAAAAAATTGAGGATGGCCTAATTTAGATGCGGGGGAAAGTGTCTAGGGCTAGACTTTTTGAGGAAGTCACATTTCATTTGGAACATAAAGGATGAGCAAGAGCTTTCGACCACAAGTAGAGGCAGAGACGCAGGCTGTGTGAGAGCCCTGGCTGAGTGGCATTGGGCTGACCAGAAGAAGGGAAAGGTCAGGGCAGCTGGAGGGGCAAGAGCGTGTTTGTGACCTTATAAAAACAGGAAAAGAGACATAGGACACAGACATGGGGAACACTACCTGCAACAGTAGAGGCTGTGATTAAAGTACTGCATGAACAGGCCAAGGGATGCCAAAAATTGCCAGAAAATCACCAGAATATAGGAAAAAGTGAGGCAGGATTTAGCCCTGTGGGTACCCTGATTTTGGATTTCTAAAACTATGAGAGCACTATTTTCTGTTGTTTTAAGCCACCCAGTTGGTGGTACTTTATTATGGCAGCCCTAGCAAATTAATATAAAAGATTTTCTGAAAGAAGTGACATTTGAATAAGTTTTGTATTTCCAACTGGAAAGTGGGAATTTATGTGGCCCACAGATATCAGGATTCTTGACCAGAAGGATTTTTTTTCTTTTAGTTTCTTTTTTCCAGTACCTCAAAGTCTGCAGAATTCATGAAGACATCCTAGAGTCCAGCATGACTTAAAGGATGAAAAGAACCATATGCAACTATGATCTGGAGTTAGGTGTGTTCTCAGGTTGCTGTGCTTCCTGGTACTCTCACACCTGGCCCTCTTTATCCTGACATTTCCTGCCTGACATCTTTGGCATCATAAATGCATGAGTAGGATCTAGGGTTTTAGCCAGAAAACAGTTCAGACAGGAAGTCTCTGCAGATCTCCCCTGGAGTCTCTATAAATGGCACTGATTGTCACCCATCCTCCAGAGCCCTGGCCACTTGCTTGTGTTAGTGGCAGAGGGGGATGAAGCCTATCCCACTATCTTTAATTAAATCACCTCTCTCCAGACATTTCCTTGGTCTGCAACTTATTACCATACCCTGGATCTCTTGCCCTTGCTGCTGAATGCCAATGTGATGGATCTCAAGTCCCCTCTGTGTTCTACGACTTGCTCTTTAAGTGGAAACGTTTACATTTTGATTGCCTAATATATTTCTATCATTTTCCATCTAGCAAGATATCAGGACCCTGCAGAGCACTTGGTAAAATAAGCTAGTCTCGACTTCCACACTTTCAGCCAGAAGACAAAGCTCGGGTCAAACTCAACACTTTCAAGGAAACTTCAGGACAGTATAATATGAATATCCTTCCTCACCAGGGAAACCAAGTCAGAACAATCTGGATCTGAATTTCAGCTTCACTCTTCATTGGCTGTTTGACCATGGGCACATGACTTGGCCTCTCTGAGTTTTACTTGTGGTAAGGACACAGAGAGCATTGTTCAGGATTCCCATAATGATTAAATGACATAGCCATGCACAGAATGCTTAATATAATGCCTTGTGTGTGACAAGTACACTTTAAAGTTGGCTGTTGCTATTACTGTAATAGTTTTTATTCTCAGTGCATTGCTGTTTTATTGTTTTATTTTTATTATTGTAACACCTCACTCTAATGCCCTAAGTGAAGTCTAAAAACTCAGTTGCATAACATATAGAATCCCATCATTGCAGAATTCAAGAGAACACTAAAAATAAAGCTTCTACTGGAGAAGAGGGGAAATTGCTTATCATGTTATATTTGAATTAATTTCATCATGATATGTTTTTCACAGGGTTTCTCTGCAATGGATTTACTTTTCAAGGAAACTACACCTATTTGACATTACTTGAAGTCACAAGGAAGATCAAACATCACAAAAGTGCCTTCCCTGACCAGAAAGCATTTGAAGAAGACAAGAGCTATACAAAGAGTTATGATCAATGACTTGAACCAAAAAATTATAAAGAAGGATGGAGCTGGATGGAGGATATAAGGCCATAGGATAGACGGTCTTCACTGGGGATACCACCTGAGGCTGATGGACGACACAAAGAGAAACGACCTCTGAATAATAATGATTGAGTTGACAGACACCTCCCCCTGGGAGTCTGAGTAGCCCATGTCCTCATTTCGTTGGAAAACAAACAAAGCAATATTTTTTTTACTTGCTTTTACAGTTATCGTTTTCCACCAGAGGCCTGCAATTTATCCATGCAAAGGAGGAGGTCAAGTTAATGCCACAAAAAGACTTAAACGTGAACAGACCAAAATGACACAAGAGTCATCATTTTTGCTTCATTATGAAACATGTAGTTTCCCTTAGGAACAACTTGTTTCATGTCACTCCTCTGATCAAGCTTCAAGAGTCCCCTGTTACTGAAAGAGCAATGGCTAAATTCCTATCATGTTTGCACGTGGCCCAGATATGGGGAAGACAAGTATATAAGAAAATGAAGCAGTGGCTGGCAGAACCTGAATTTTATGTTTCCTATAGGAGAGAAAATCACCATCACCCAACCAGTCATCCGGCCAACAACCTGGGAATCATCCTTAATTAATTTATTTCCTTCTTCTCACACATCAGTTCCATCGAAGGATCAGTTAGCCAATCACTGAGCTCTTATCAACCTGACTCCTGAATGGCTCTTGAATTTATCACTTTCCTCAATCAGCACAACCATTGTCCAGACTGAATTATAGCAGCAACCTAAATGGGAGCTCTCATTTCTTTCCCAAAGCCATCATATGCATTTTCATGCCTGGGCAAATGTCTGATTTGTGTGTGTCGGGGATGGAGGGGAGCAGGGGAAGTAGAGACCAAGAGGAAGAAATTTTGGATAAACAGGAGGCAAATAGTAGTAACAGCTAACTTTTTAATGATTGAATATTATATATTAGGTGTTGTGCTAAATGCTTTCTGTTCATTATTTCATTTGGTCTGCAAAAAATTCCATGAGATTGAAGTTAAAGCTTGAGAGGTATGGTAAGTTGAATATGACTATAAATTCTTTGCTGTTTCTCCCATTGAAAGATGGAATCTAATTTCCCTCTCCTTACATCTAGGTCATCTTAATGACTTGCTCAACCAGAAGAATGCCACAGAGGCAATGTTCTGGAACTTTTGAGGCTAAGTCTTAAGCAGTCATTCCTGAAATACTGTCTCTCTTGAAAACTTGAGAAACTGCATAAAAATGAGATGAGGTGCCACATACTGATAGATACAGACCATTAAGTACTAGGGCACTGGGCATGTGAACAGACAAGCCATCCCAGTTGATGCCATATGGATCCAAGATGAACTGACCAACTGATTCCTGAATTCATGAACCACAAAATGGTGATCAGAATAAAATGGTTATTGTGAATCATTAAATTATAGGATTTGTTTTCATGTCATGACATATAACCAAAACAGAAATGTTAACTCACTTGGTCAAAGTCACATAGTAGATGTTAGAACTGAGACTGCAATCCAGGCAGCATTATTTCAGAATCTTTGCTCTCAAACCTGGGGTCACCTGATGCCCTGAAGTGGAAAATCTTGCTTATTAAGCTTGGGAATGTCTGATGCTTCCAAAGAGCATGATATCAGAGACCAGAGTAAAGAAAGGAGGAGGAGAGGAAGAGGGCTGACAATCATCAAGAAGTTTCTGTATACAGTTGGGTTGGAAATACTTATTCTAATTTATTTCTTGAATAAAAAAGCAAAACTCTAAAAGCAGTAGTTTATTACCTCTAACTTATGTTATAAATAAAACTGTGTTTCAGAATAACTCACCAAACTCCAAATCCAGGAGGTCACAAAGTCAGGGTTTAGAGTCAAGTCAAGATCCACAGTCACCCACAGCCATCGATGTGGTCATCGGCCTGGGTAGGCAGCTGCTTCCATTCAGGCAGCAGGTCTCAGTTCTAGAGGGCCCCTCCAGAAAGCAGGCCCGAAGGCAGACTGCAGCTCTAGGTGGGCCTTTAGCATGCTAAGGTCAGGAGTGATTTATTCCACCTCTACATCAGAAGACAAAAACTTTTAATTAAAAGAAGGGAGAAAAAACTGCCGGAGACTGAGCAGGGAGTCCACACCATCTGACAGTTTCAATTTTCACTTACGGCTTACTTTCAGCGATTGATATCCTTCCCATGCCTGCGGAAGAGAATCAGTGGCTTCCATAAATCACCTTCTAAAGTCACAGGCGATCGCTGTTTTAACCCTCACTTTCATAGAAACATTGGCTACCACAGTAATAAAAACAACGGCTCTTCATCAAGATCACTCCCTGTGTGCAAAATCTATTCAAAGTGCTTGCATTGATAATTCCATTTGGCCACCACAAAACTTTACAAGCTAGGGACTGCCAGTGGCCCTGATTTAAAGATAACTGAATCGAGTCTTGGAAAGTGAGCTTAACTTGCTCAAAATCACGAGGCATGGGAGTGTCAGAGTTGAGATTGCAATCTCTTGTCAACCTCTGAACTTGGACTCTCCTTCTCCAGATGAACTGACCTGTTGTTGTGGACATAACACTCCATCCTTCTCACTGTCCCATGTGTGTTTAGACATGAATGGACATGAAACTACTATACGTTTTGTGCTTAGATATCATCTGCCCCCCTCTCCATTTTTTTAAAGAAAGAAAAGAAAAGATGAATCCAGAACCAGTCAGCCAGTCAAATAACCAAAGGTAACAACCGACATTTGTACTGTGCTTAATATGAGCTTGCCGTTGTTTGTACTGCTTTAACCGTATTATAATAATAAGCCTTTTTATTATCACTTCCATTTTAGAGATGATGGGATTGACACATAAAGGTAATTGATGTCCCTAAAATGACACAAATATTAAATGAAAGCACAGGCCTATGACCAATTCTTCCTGCCTCCATGGTCTACAGCTTTCTCGCCACACCCACCATACCTTATAGCATGCCTATCCTTTCCACAGGAATATGGAATGATACTGTCAGAGGCTGGGTTATTAGGCCGAAGGGCTGAAGATTTGATACTGAAGCTCTGGGATGTTGAATGGCTTAATTAAAATGAGAGCATCTTGGTTCCCAGACTAAAGTGCAAAATTTAAGGAAGCACACGTTCTCTCAGGGATAGCTGTTCCACCACTCTGACCACAAGAGTGGAGTGCCTCCTTAAGTCCACTCTGCTGGAAGCCTTGCTCCCTGGACTTACTCCTGGCATGGTAAAAGATGTGCTGTGGGAGCATGATGGGAGATAGCATTAAATACACCAACTTTGATCATTTTTTAGCACCTAACGCATCCACTATACTATGGAAGCATCTGGAGAGGAAATTTTCATTTGGTCATGAAAAACTGGGTAATTGGGTGTCTAATTTCCCCAGCACTATTGATACAAAGAGCAACGTGCTCCTTTCTCTTGAGGTGAAAGATGGGAGCTCTCTACAGAGTCACTCTCGGATTATCACATGAGTGTCAGAGTGAAGGTGTCCATGTAAGGGGCCCTGGCACAGAGAACCCACCTACATCCCTGAGTGTAGAGAGACTTCAGAGAGGAGAGACAATATGAGGTCTGGCCCACATGAGGACAGGGTTTACAAACAACAGAGATATGCTCTAGGTAACTTGAGAAGATAACACAAAGCCAACCAACAAAGATTACTGAAAGGGTATGAAGTTGATCCTGGGTTTTGAAAACCAGGAAATGATCTGCTCCAGGGATCTAGGGACAAAGAACAAATGAGTAGTCCCTTCAGAAGAACACCCAAGAGAGAATTTAGCCTAAGCCATTTATCTATGAGGTGCCACTCTGCTTTTAAGATTCAGATTCCCAGGAGGGAGTCTCTGAATGAGCTAAAAAGTCAGGAGCCCACTCTTTGGTTCAAAGAGGGAAAGGGTGGATAAGAAGAGATACTGAGCAGGGAAAAATGACAGCTGTTCATTGGGAAAATAATAGAGAAAAGGAACTATATTAGCTTCCTAGGGCTGCTAACACAAAGCACCATGAATCAAGTGGCTTCACACAACAGCAATGTATTCTTTCATGGTTCTAGAGAGGTGACATCTGAAATCAAGGTGCTGGCAGACCCATGCTTCCTTCAAAGACTCCAAAGAAGACTTCTTCCTTGCCTTTTCCTAGCTTCTGAATACTGGTAGCAATTCTTGGTGTCCCTGGGCTGTGGCTGTGGAATCACTCTGGTCAATCTGTGCCTCCATCACTGCACAGACGTCTTCTCTCTTTACATGTCTCTCCTCTTCTCTCTCCTTTTAAGGGCACTAGTTACAGGATTGGTGTCTATACTAATGCAGCAGGACCCCATCTTGCATGATTGTACCTGCAAAGACCAAATTTCTAAAAAAAGGCCACATTCACAGATACTAAGGGCTAAACCTTCAGCATATCATAGACACAATGTACAGAATTAGGACTATTAGTCCAGAGAGGGAACTTTGGAAGTGCTGAAGGATGAAAAATGCTTAGGAAATAGACAAGCATGCTGTTTGGCCAGAGGCAGGTGTAACAACATAAAGACAGGGAGAGTGGCAGCTTGAGGCTCAAGTGGTGCTCAGCTAGGGGAATCCAGATTTCATGCTATAAACAGTGGGGAGCCATCGTGTGTTTTAGAATCATCCTTCTGGCTACATGGTGGAGATGCATAGGAAGGAACTCAGCAGAAGGAGGAAATTCTGGAGCATTCATTCCAGGAAACCTGGAAGCAGAGCTCTCTCTTGCTGGACTTCAAGGTCCTGCATCTAATCCCTTCCAGTCATTCCATCTGCCTCCTCTCATTAAATGTCCTTTACAACTCTCCACTCTGTCCCATTAACATGCATCTTTCCTCCATCTTCTCACTGGTAATCTAATTTTCCAGATTAACCCTCTTTTGTCTGCTCACATTAACCTTAAAAGTAACATGATTGTTTTTTTTTTTCTCTAATCTAATATCTCTGGCCATGAGTAGTCCCTTCAGTCCCTCTTTCTCTCCATGACTCTACTCATTACATCTTTTTTCTTTTGAAATGTCCTTGGGCAAAAAAATACATGTCACAAAGCAAAAAAGGGCAAAGAGAAAAATATCCTCAGTGTGCAAATCCAACCAGTTTTTTCTTTCTTTTCTTTTTTGTTTTTTTTTTCTTTTTCACCAAGATGGGTGTCTGATTGAACTCAAGTTGAGGATTTAGTCCTCAGTGTCCAAAAGCTGTAGAGTGGGTAAAGGTCAAATATAATGTAGAGATCTTGAAAATATCATAGAAAGGGTTCCACCACACCCTACAAATAAGAAGGATATAACATAGTAAGAAGGCAGAAAATAGCCTTCATTTTACAAGTGAGGAAACAGGCTTTGGGAGATCTGAAAGCTCAATCCAGGTTCATCTGTGAGCTCCTTGCTCAACTGAGCTTTGCAGTTCTGGGTCCCTTATAGCACCCAGTGCTCCAGCCACATCAAATCCCTCTCAGTTCCTGACACAGGTGCTCTCTCTTCCCCACCTCCCCTCACCACCCTGGGCCTGGACACTCTTCATTCTTCAGACTTGGGTTGGAGGTGACATGCTCCAATAAGCCCTTCTGACTCCACCAGGCAGGAGGAGGCCTCCATGCTTTGGGTGGCCCAGGGATGCTTCTCTCCTAAGGTCTTTCAATAAGCCCTCTTGGTTTGAACAGTTCTGAGCTTCACCCTCAACTTGAAAGACACATGCACCTCAGTGTTACTGTGACTTTTTGAGTAAAACTTGAACACAATTGCCTTTGGCCACCTCTTCCCCTTTGGGGGCCTTAGTTTTTCCATCTATGAAATAAGTCTGTTGGACCAAAACATTATGTGAGATGTTCACAGGAATTCTATAAGGAAAAATGATTCTAACTTGAGACATGTTGAGTTAAAGAAATTGATACAGACTTATTGATTGTAAGACCACTTCTCAGAACCCTGATGAGCTACTGTACCCGAAGAAGCTCCAAGAAAGAGGTATTACTGTTCTTGGTATTACTCTAAGTAGTAGCATGTTCTATGCTTGTTTAGTAGAGAATTTACATTGTCTTGTTCTTACTATACAAAAGACACTATCATGAGAGTACCATAAGCATCAACTCAATTTAATAACCTGAACTATGGCTTGAAGTTTATAGATGAGGATAAGAAGGCATGGTGAACCTAAGTCATTTGCCCAAGATTACACAGCTAGGAAGTGGGAGGGGTGGAATTCAAATAGGCAAGATGAGTCCTAAGTCCGTTCTCTTAACCACGAGGTTATGCAGAAGTATCTCAGACAATCAGTATTCTACACAGCACTTAGTCTATCGGGAAAAGTCTTCAGGGTCTCTGAAGTTCTTGGATATTTCGGTCTGGAAGTGTGAGCCACTAGCTTTGGAACTGCTGTGTTAGTGCTGGTCATTGGCACTTGTGTGTCTGCTGATGGACTTGCAGGGCTCACCGGTGACCACCTCACATCTGGGAGTGGGCCCCTGGACTCCAAAAACCAAAAGAATAAGACACAAAACAATGGTAGGCTGACCTTCTCTCCTGAAAGGTTGATTCAGCCAGATGGTGCCCACGCCACTGCCTGGCTTCCCACCCTCAGGATGCTGAGGTCCCATCCTTTCTTGCCTAATCACACCAGCTAGGACAGAACACAGAGAGGTGATGGCAAAATGGCCTCAGTGAAGAAAAGATTTCCGCTCTCTGCCTCTGACATCCCCACACTGAGCTTGTGAGAGGAGAAGACAGACATCACCAGCCCCAGCAGGTTGCTGAGCATCCCACGAAAATGATTGCTGACAACAGAGGCTACTACAAGCTTCATCCCTGTCCCTTGCCTGGGCATCTTCCACTGAATCTCTGCTCAGTTGCTACTGCTGTATCACTGGATTCAAGATAAGGAAGTGAGTGATCGCATAAACTGAAGGGTTCCAAGCTATAAGGATATTGGGGATTATTTCCTACTCTCACATCTCATATACACAATGTGACTGAAGTACTCAGAGTGGAAAGGGTTTTTCCAATTTCACATTAAGTTTTGGCAGAATAAAGGCCAAAGTTGGAATTTGCTTTACTTCTAATTTAGTGTTCTTTCCAATAGCCTGGTTGCTTCTTAGATTTCTAGAGGAGGGAGATCTCTTTAGGGACAGTTAGTACAATTTTCCCATTGTAGGGATGGGAACTACAGTTCAGGGAGATGAAATGACTTGCCTCACATCACAAAACATCATCTTTATTTGGAATTCTTAGTGTTCATATGATACTTCTCTCCTGAGCTTGTGAGAACCATGCACATAGACTCCCTGCTGGACTCATCATGTATCTAGGAAACATCAGACATACAGCAAGTACTCCTCAAGTACTATGTGGATAGTAGGTCTAAGACATGCACAGATGCATAAATAAATAGATAAATTAATTGATAAAGAAATAAATGTATCTAGGTTAAGGTTTTGACCTCTACAAGGAAGTAGTACTTGAAGTTGTCTCCACTCATGGATGTCAGTTCCTATCAGTTTTTTATGTTTTCTTAAGCATGTGGTTTGATAAAGAGAGAACAAGTAATCCACATCAGTGGAGAGACTGGCTATGTAGGAGGAAAAACTTAAATCAGATAGGCTTGAAATTCTAGACAGATAACATGTCTACATTTCTCTCCAGAATATAAAGTTATCTTCATACTTATTATCTCATTAGGCTTCAAGACAACCCATTGTGGAAGGTATGTTGTGGCTACTTCACAGATGAGAAGAGCAGGGGTTATAGATAAACATGAACTAGTCCATGGCCACTTGGATCCTGGGTACAGAGATAGCAAACCCTCCCATTCTCTTCTCTGGCTGTGTTGGAGACTCTGCTGAGGGAAACAGCGGGTCCTATGGGTACCTCTCACACCATTAAACTGAAAACAGCCTGTGCTTTCCCAGAAAGGAATCTGAAAACAGCTGGTGTCACTGTGCTTGGGACCCTGTGGGATTGGGAAGGATTAAACTACAGCTCCGCGCCTGAGCTCATTTCTCACGATGTCTCATTAGAAGTGGCCGCTAACACCTGCAGCAGGGAGCCAGCCTATCAGCCACTCACACCTCCTGATCACAGGTGGCAACCCCACTGGCTTCTGCAGCCCACATCAGAGGTCAGTTTCTCGGAGACAAATGGTTGGGCTTTTTCTGAGAAGCTCAAATGTGATTTTTCTTCAACCAATGTTTATTGAGTATACAACTATGTGTATCCCTCTATGCTGGGGGCTTTGAGGAAGAAAAGAATAGGCAATCCTACTATATGCTGAGCATGGCACTAGATACTTCAGGCACAGTGAACTTAGTTATTATTATTGTTGTTCTTATTGTCTTTGTTATGATGAAAGGCCAACTTTTACTGAGCATTGAATGCTAGGCTAGCATTCATCTATCACTCTATACTGCATCTTCCAGAAGAATGATGATGATGATGGTGATGACAGTTGTACAGGCTTGGAAATATCCCCCAAAGTTCATACCCACCTTGAATCTCAGATATGAGCTGATTTGGAAATAGGGTCTTTGTAGCTGTCATCAAGTAAAGATGAGGTCTTCCTGGAAGAGAGTGAACCCTAACCCAACAACTGATACCATGAATCAATACAAAGTCTATACAGATACAGAGAGGAGAGTAAGTTGTAAAGACAGAGACACACACAGAGCCCATGTGATCATGAGGCAGAGATGGCAGGGATGCCACCCCAAACCCAAGAACACCGAGAATTGCCAGTAAGTGATGGAACTCAGGAAAAGGCCAGGGAAGATTCTTCCCTAGAGACTTTGAAGGGCCGATGGACATGTTATAAACTTGATTTTGAATCTTGAGCCTTCAGAACTGTAAAGGGATTGATTGCTGTTGACTTAAACTACCCAGTTTGTGGCAGCATGTTCCGGCAACCTGAGGAAACTAATACAATGAGATTAGTTCTCATTTCTTGAGCACTTTCTAAGGATAGCACTACATAAGAATTCCACATAAATTATCTCCTTTACTCCACATATGAAATCCAAAAATTAATTATTCCAACCCCTTTTGGGTAGATGCAGAAACTACACACTCAACAGAGGAGAGAAATCTGCCTAGGAGTCACAGATGATGGCTCACTCTTCACCAGTCAGTCAAATAGGGCCTGCTTACATTAGACAAACTCTTCAACTTTGGATTGAGAGTGGTCCTCTACCCAGCCTCTGCCTCCCATTGAAACAAAACTACCACCTCAGCTCTTGGTAAGGTAAGAGCATCACAGGTCTCAGGTACAATTCAGAACTCTCTGGGAACCAGGCACAGTTGTGCATGCCTGAAATTTCTGAGACTCAGAAGGCTGAAGAAGGAGGATCACAATTTTGAGGCCAACCTGGGCAACTTAGCAAGACACTATCTCAAAATAAATAAAAATAAATGAAGAGGTGGATCAGTGGTAGGACATCCATGGGTTCAATACCCAGTACCTCACACCTACCACCTATACATACATATAGACACACACAAAGAAATATCAGGGAATCCCAGCAATGTCGCCTTGAATAAATTTCTTAATCTCTTCCCTCATCCACAGAATAATATCATCTTACAGGGTTATTATAATAATTAATAGCTTATATGAAGCTAGCTTATATGAAATAGCTTATATGAAGTTTATGATATAATGCAACACATGGTAGCTATTATTATTCAACTAAAATGAATGGGCTATATGAATTCCACATATTGGCTTTCTGATGTCCCAATTTTTCTCCTTTACATTCATACTGTCTGCTTCTGAATTGCCTTTCTTCTTCATCTTTGCATATGAAAACCTTACATATCATCCAATGCCAAATTCATTGTCTCTTATTTCATGGAGCCTACTTGAGTCCCTGAGCTGAAAATGGCCTCTCCCTCCTCTGACCAGGCAGCGCCATTTATAAATATATCCCTTAAAAAGCAACTGTGCTTCCTGTCTTGTGCTGTTCTCTTAATTTGTATAACATCCAGGCTTTTGTTTTCTTGCTTTTTAAATAAAATTTTCTTGAATCCTTTCTTGTCTGAACTGGGGAGGCTGAGAAATCTCTCTAGCACTGTCCCTACATCCACACATGCTCTATTTCTTTCTTCTTGTCTTCTTAGACTTTTCATTGTTTTCCTTGAGGCTTTGTTCAAGGTCTTCTCTCCTACATGCCATGAGGGCCCATATCAGCTGTTGCACAGTTCTCAACCCTCTTCCCCCACCCCTCTAGCCTATCTTGTGGAAGTCTTTCTGCAGCAGTATGTCAGGACACTAACTGCTATGGTTTGGATCTTTCCTCCAAAAACATGCCAAAATTTAATTGTCATTATGATGATATTAAGAGGTGAGACTTTTAAGGGGTGATTAGGTCATGGGCACTACTTTATAAATAGACTAAGGCCTTCATTGTCTTCTTTCCCCCACCCCCCTCTTTTTTTCTATCACCCTGTGATGTTTTCTGCCATATTATGGTGCAGCAAGAATGCCCTCACCAGAGGCTGATGCAATAAGCATGGACTTTGCAGCATCTAGAAACATAAAACAAATAAACTTCTATTGCTTATAATTTAAGTTTGTGATATCTTGTTATAGCAGCAGGTAACAGACTAAGAAACTCAGCCTCTACTTTGAGTAGACTTAGCAAATATTCCTTTAAATAATGACGATTTGACCCAAAGAGGAAATCTATCAGTTACTAAGAGTTATTGCCAAACTTATTGCTACTTACTGTGTTTCAAACACCATTACAAGTATTTTGCATGGATTAGTTAGATTAACCTTCACAGCAGCCACACATGTGTTGTTGTCCTTTTTTTTTAATAGGTGAAGAAACTAAATAACTTTCCTCACATGGCGGCGCTAATGGGAAGCAGGGCCAGGATTCAAATCCAGACTTGACCACAATACCTTTCTTTTTGGTGGCAGGTATTAAACCCAGGGGTGCTTAACCACTGAGCAACATCCCCAGCCCCCTTTTAACATTTTATTTAGAGACAGGATCTCATTAAATTGCTGAAGCTGGATTTGAATTTGCAATCCTCCTACCTCAGCCTCCTGAGCCTCTGGGATTATAGGCATGAGCCAGCACACCTGTATCAATGCCATGTTTTAAACCATATAAACTTCTCCTTTTAGTTTCTTATTTTTTTGTCTATCCCTCCCCAACTTTCTCAAGGGGAGTCCATGTTGATGACCCTCTCACAGTGCATACATTTGTCCACTGGACAGTCACCCTCAGTTGAGTGATTAAACACAAAGCATTTCTCACCTCCAAATTGTGAATATTTGTGTTTGCCACTCTTAAGGCCTGTGAGAATAAAATGAGATAATGCAAGGAAAGTGTAAATTCTGCAACTTGACAACTAGCAAGTGTCAACATCTGAAGCTATATATGACACAGGCCTGCCATCAAGGAGCATAGCATCTTGAAAGTGATAAACTATTCAGGAAGAAAATTATGCTAGAAGATAACATCTAAATCTGCCTTAAAATCAGATGACACTGGGTAAAAATGACAGCTGTGTAACTCTGCAAACTGACTAAAAATAATTGAATTATATACTTTGATGTAAAGATTATAAAATCAAATTTTGTGGCATGTAAATTACACCTCAGCGAAGCTGTTAAAAGCAACAGGTTGGCTACCAACCAGTGGCTGTCCCTGCCTACATCCATCTAGAGTCAAGAGCCAGGACCAGGAAGATCATCCTCGAGGTCCCTGCAGGTCTGATTACACCAGAAGTGAGGTATTGGAAACTTGCAGGGACACTACAAGATTATAAGGTAGAAACTGTAATACCTCAAATCAGCATTGCTAGAGAGGAAGGCACATGAACAACATGAAAAAACAAGGGAACAAAATGCCCCAAACAAACAAAGATGCTACAATAATAGAATCCATTGACAGCACAGTAGATAAAATGTCAGAGAAGGAGTTCAGACCATACATAATTAAAATGATCTGTGAAGCACAGAATAATATAAGACAGCAAATACAGGCAACAATTGATCACTCCAATAAAGAGATTAGAGAACAAATACAGGCAACCATTGATCACTCCAACAAATAGATAAGAGAGCAAATACAGGGAGCAAAAGATTACTTCAAGAAAGAGATAAAGACTTTGAAAAAGAACCAAGTGAAAATCTTTGAAATGAAGGAAACAATAAACCAAATAAAAAAATCAATAGAAAGCATCACCAACAGACTAGAGAACTTCGAAGACAGAACCTGAAACAATGAAGACAAAATATATAATCTTGAAAATAAAATTGATCACACAATGAAGATGGTAAGAAAACATGAACAGAACATCCAGGAATTATGAGATAACATGAAAAAAACAAATCTAAGAATTATTGGGATAGAGGAAGACACAGAGGTACAAATCAAAGGAATGCACAATCTTTTCAATGAAATAATATCAGAAAATTTCCCAAACATGAAGAATGAATCAGAAAATCAAATACAAGAGGCTTACAAGACACCAAGTGTACAAAACCACAACAGATCCACATGAAGTCACATTATCATGAAACTTCCTAACACACAATAAGAATAGAATTTTAAAAGCTGCAATAGTGAAGGAGCAGATTACTTACTTGGGGAAACCAATTCGGATTTCAGCAGATTTCTCAATCCAGACCTTCAAAGCCAGGAAATCTTGGAACATCATATACCAAGCCCTGAAAGAAAATTGATGCCAACCAAGAATCTTATATCCAGCAAAATTACACTACAGATTTGATGATGAAATAAAAAACTTCCATGATACACAAAAATTAAAAGAATTTACAGCAAGAAAGCCTGCAATAGAGAGCATTCTTGGCAAAATATTCCATGAAGAGGAAATGAAAAACAACATTGAAAGTTTGCAAAGGGAGGAACTACAATAAGGAAAAGCCAATCAAAGTAGAAACCAAGTCAAGTTTAAAAACAAAAATAAACTAAAATGAACGGGTATACAAGTCATATTTCAATAATAACTCTGAATGTTAATGGCCTAAACTCACCAATCAAAAGACATAGATTGGCAGATTGAATTTAAAAAAGACTCAAATTGTGGAATTCACACAGATGTTGGCTCAGAGCTATGCCTACAATGGAGAAAAGGACTATGTAGGAAACATCAGCTGAAGATAAAAGTTGGTTATTGTGCTATCCGTTGAATTTCTTATTCTTAATCCTCTATAGCTGTATAAATAAGGCAATTATTTTTCTTTCTTCTGTCAAAATTTTTCTTTGTTTTTAGTTTTCTGTAATTTGGGTATGAGATGACTAGATACTACTTTTTTTATTCACATATTTATATTTGCTACTAATTCTACTTGATATTCTCTCAAAATCTGTGCTTTTTATCTCACCTTAGTTTTTAAAAAATTTTCAGATAGTTTTGCTTATGATATTGTTTCTACTCTGTTTTCCTTTCTTCTTTTTGTATTCTAATTATGCATGCTTTATTCTTTGATATTGTCCCACGGTTCTTGGGTTGCTTTTATTTCCTTTGCATTTTTATTTGGGAAAATTTTAATTAAATTATCATGAAGACCATGGTTTATTTCCTTGGCCATAATTTAATTGATGGCATCATAAGGCATTCTCCCTTTCTATTTCAGCATGTTTGATTTCTAGAATTTTGTTTTGATTCTTAAAGTTTCCATTCTCCCTAACATAGTTTATAAGTTTTTGAATGCTGTATACTTTTTTCCCATTAGAGTATTTAACATATTAATCATAATTACTTTAGTTTTTTTTAACTTGGCAATTCAAACATGTATGATATGTTTGAGTCTGATTTTTATCTTCAGACTACATTTTAGCATGTCTTCTGGCCAGTCTTGTAATTTTTTGTTGAAAACTAGACATGTTTTATTGAATAATAAAAAATGAGGTAAATAGACCACTGATAGGAGTATTTGTTTTATCTGGTGAGGACTTGTCTGGTGTTTAATATTTGCTTGCAGCTAAAGGTAAAAGAGGCTTTAAGTTTTCATCCTATACTTTTTTTTAATCTCACTGAGTTTCCTTAAGCATTACTTCAGGGAGAAAGAATCTGTGTATTACAACTCGTTCAGCTATAATTGATTGTCATTATATCAGATCCTTGCTGTTATGCAGGTCAGATATGGGACAAAGGAATTTTTTTCTAATCTTATCCAATCTTTAAGTGGGTCTATGTCTGAGGACTATGACTTTCACAAATGTTTCATCAATGTGTACCACTCCCACTAGCCCCCTTACTCCTGTCTCTGACTGCAATACTCCCAATATATTTTTCTTTAAAACTTTGTCCTTAATTGATTTTGTTTTTAATTCACAACCTAATCCTATCAAAGGCATGAGGTCTTTTTGGAATCTTCAGCAGGAAACTGATCAGGTATCTGAAAGGAAAACTGTGGAACTGGGAGGGTTTCCCTAAGTCTAGAGGACCCCAAGGTTTCCTTAATCTCAAATTAGCCCATATTCTGTCTCCAGCCATTCTTCAGGATTATATATACCAGTTGACAGCTGTCACAGTACATTGTTGGGTTCAAGAAATGTCATTTGATTTTCAGACATTTTTGTTACTGTAAGGATAAGACTGATGACTTTTGATTACTTAACATATCAGAGATGAAACATAAAGTCAATTTCTTAATTTTTAAAACAATGTTTAAAAACTTGTTTAATTTTATACATTCTTTCCATTTCTATATTCTTTTTTTCTTTCTTTGATTTTTTTTTCCATTTTATCATCCATTGTATTTGGGAAATGCTTTTTGTTGAATACAGAAAATGAATGTGATTAATTCTGTTTTTTGTTTTTAATCTTATTCCTACATCTTCTGTAGACTGTTTTTAATTTATTTACATAGAATAATTTATATAATTTTTCTATTGAGTAATTTTATGTATTGAATAGTTTATAGTTTATCAGATCTACATTGTATTGTTTCTACTCATTCTTTCTTAAACAATATTCATAGATTCTATTAGATAATTGGAAATTAATAAATAAACTTTAAAAAATTAACAAAGCAAAGGATTGGAGAGAATAAAGGAAGAAGATGACACTTGAGGGTTAGGAGCTAGACCATTTCATCCACAAGGGCCCAGAGGCACAACCCTGAAGCCTTAGCTTTTCAAAGGTCCAAGAGCCTAGTAGGGGAAAGGAGAGGAGAAAATGTGAGGATCAAAACACACACATGCAATTTGCAAAATAAAAATCAGTAGTTTGATTTAATATTGCAAAAATGTAACCTTATGTCAGCTTTGTAAATTTTAGCACCACCTTATCAGTTTTAAGAAAATATAATTCAATGCATGAGGTATTTCACAAGGTTTCCAAAAGTAAGAGGGCCCCAGGCCTACAGAGCCTTAAAATGACTGTAGTTACAAACACAAATCCCCATATACTAGGAATTCCTTGAGCTTAGTGCTAAAGTCAGTCATCTTTTCCTATAAATGTCCAGATTGCAAATATTTCAGTTTGTGGGTCAGCTAGGCTTTGTTGTAGCTACTTAACAAAGTCATTGAAGCCTAAAAGTAGTCACAGACAATATGTTAATGAAAGGGTGCAGCTGTGTTAATAAAACTTTATTTACAAAAACAAGCAAGTGGCTAGATTTAGCCTACAGATTGTATATTGTAGACTCCTGGCTGAGTGATATGGACACTATACTGGTTCCAGAAAGCTGAAGTTCTCCTGGATCCACAACCAGCTCATTCCTTAATTATAGCCAAGTCACTGATGTACACTTGGATTCCTTAACTCTGGGTTCTATTAGGAAGTAGGGGAGGAAGTTACCTTGAAAAGGTACATTTCCTTAGGATCCTAGGAAATTCCAAACTACCAGGTTTCAGAGGATGCTGACCCTTCCCCATGTCTTTCCTCCACAAATTCATGAACAGTTCTTCTCTTTCTTCCTTACTTCTCTTCTCTATTCCTCCACCTTCCAAACTTTCTCTGCTATCTCAAGCATAACCCATGAAGGCTACCGTGTTTGCAAGCCTTTCCAACACCAGAAACCACAACCAACTCTCTGAGTTTCCCAAGTCCAATTTCCCAAGGAAGGAACCCAAGGACTTGCCTCATCTTGAGTCAGAACATAATCATGGGTCACTCTGGAGCCCAAAGATTTCAAGGGGCCACATTGCTTAATCCAGTCTTCTGCACTGGGAAAAGAACAAGAGATAAAGTTAAGTCTTAAGTATTTGAAGATCAACATTAGTTTCTCTGAGATAAAATTTTCTGGGTGCAAAGAGGCCCTAAGTTTAAGCAGTGAAACCATGGGCTCTATCAAGATGAAGGGCGAGGACGGCAGGTATATCAGTTGTATTTTCCCTAAGTGACCTTTGGTGAATCAGAGAGTCTCTGAACTTCAGTTTCTTCATCTATGGAATGACAATAACAGTCATTTCCTTAGATGAGTATGCTGAAAGGAAGTTAAAATTTATATCCACAGTGGAAAATATAGTAGACACCCAACACAGAGCAGCTTTTGGTTTTTGTTTTTAATTACTATAAAGATACTAGTGTCTATCTTATCTATTTGGCTGCTGTAATTATCAATTTGAAGCAATTTAGTTAAACACTTATTGTCGACTATGTACATGTGTGTCATCAAACATGAAATGCTCTGAGCAGTGGTCAACTGTGGACACGTGTCTAGGTTGTTAGTGGCGCTATTATTATATTCTGGAGTCTGGTGGATTGAGTCCGGAGAGCTGGGCTGACACTGTGCAGGACTATCTGAGTTAAGAATTCTTGGCAGGCAGGCAGGTAGAGACACAGTCCTGCAATGAGGGCAATACAGCTCTAAATAGATAGCCAGGGGACATTTTTTCTATATTAAACTATCGATTTTTCATAAACCAAGAGCACAAAAGGCCAGTGAAAACAATTGAATCCCAGAGCAGGACTCCAAAAAAAATTAGACAGCTTTTTGTCCCCTGCTGGCCACTTTCATGAAGTGACTTCGATTTACAGAAAAAAATAAGTCCTCTATTTCAAGGAAATAAATAAAAAGAAGGAAGGGAGGGAGGGAAGAAAGAGGGAGAGTCAGGTAGGAAAAATACACTTTAAACTGGCAAAGAAGAAGGAAAATCTAGGTTCTAGACAGACTTCAGCTACAGAGAAAATTCCTTCCTGTCTTTTAGAGATTGGCAGGTACAATTAAATGCTCTCCATGTCTGGTCATCGTTGACTTCATTATGGGAGGGAGGCAGACCTGAGAGAGGGCACAGCAGTCCAGGGAGGATGGTTCTGGCTGGACCCACTTTCAGCTTCACCTGGACTCCAACAATGATCCCAAAAGATGTCCCATTGGGAGCTCTTGCCCCAGCCAGAAGGAGAACTAGGTAGTGAGGACTGAAGTTTGTCCACTTGCAGAAAGGACACCTATTTAACAAAAATAAGTCAACTTATGGATATAAAATTCTGGGCTTTGGGGGAGCCCTGCAAATGAGGAGCCCTGAAGCACAAGGTCATTAGCTTCAGGATAAACTTTCCTCTATTCTAGAGTTGTGTCCTGGGGTAGAATAAGCAGAGGGAAACCACTCAGGGAAAGGTGTGGTCTGTTTCTCTTTAGGTCTCTTACCCTTGAGGCTGCGATTTCATGAATGATGTTCTTAAATATCATTTTGGCACTCCACATACACCAGTTTGTAAAAGTCCTCACTTGGGCAAGTGGTGATTGTGGTCTTTGATGTTGGGGGAAAGTTTCTCCTCCAAGAACAAGCCTAGCATTATTTAAGGACTGAACATAAGGTCCCTCTTCTACCGCTACCATGACAGTCCAATTGTGTGGGCATCATTACCCAGGCATGAAGGACGACCACAGAGGAAGCCATGGCTGACACATCGTCCCTCTTTCTCATCTCCCTGGAGTCGGGACAAAGATGCTCCCCTAGGCTGCATCACTACTTTGCCAGATACTGTTCATCACCCAATCCCCAGGTTAGGGACCAGGAACTCAGAGATACTCATGGATAGATTACATCCTGTGAGTTGGCCATAGAATTCCTCTAATTTCATTTACCTTCCCAGGGGGAAAAGGACTGCCTTCTAGAGAAGAGTTATTATGGGAAACTAAGGAATCAGGGGCAGCTAACCCTTCAGGCAGTCTTGTTCAGTCCACCTTGGGGCCCTGGCTTATACCTTATATCTGCTTCTTTTGGAGCCTGTGCTGGCTGAGCTGGTCCCTCAACTATGACAATTCAACCACACTTTCCTACCATGCAACTAAGAAGACATGTGTACACTAATTCATGGTTAAATGCAGAAGAGGAAGCCTTTCTTTCCTCTTCACTACATTTCCAGGAACTAAGTTTCTTCTTCCAGCCTTCTAGAATTTTCTCTTTATTTACAAATATAAAAATTTATTTACAAATATAAAAACTTACAGTATGTAGGTTTGTGTGTGTGGCTTCTTTTCACTTAACATAATGCTTTTAGGATTCATTCACATTGCCTCTTGTATCAGTAGTTTGTTTCCTTTTGTTGTTGAATAGCATTCCATTGTAGGAGTGTGTCATGATTTACTTATCCATTCACTAGTTGGTGGACATTTGGGTTTTTTTTCCCCAGTTGTTAGTGATTATGAATAAAGGTACTATAATCACCCCCTTACATATCTTTGTGTGAAGATACATTTTCATTCTACTGGGGTAAATTCTTATGTGGGATTTCAAATTTGTATGGTGGGATGTGCTGATTTTGTTCCTCCTTGCAAAAAGTTTGTATGTGGAAGTCTTAATCCCTAGGGCCTCCGAAGGTAAATGTGTCTGGGGACAGCTAGACAGATTTGGATAGAAGGTTTTGAAGGCTCCAAACTGCAACAGATTGCTCTTGGACTTTTAGCCTTCAGAACAGTAAGAAAATGAATTTCTGTTATTTAAGACATCCCATCTGTGGTCTATTGTTATGGCAGCCCTGACAAATTAATACATATAATAAGTACCTATTTTTCTTTATAAGAAACTTCCAAATGTTTTCCAAAGTGGCTGTAGTACTATAAATTCCTACAAGAGTCTCAGCTTTATTACCTCCTTCTCTACTACTGTTAGTCCCCCTTCCAACATTTTAATAGGTATACAGTGATAACTCACTGTGGTTTTGTATTTTGTAATTCTATGTTATATGTCTTTAATGAATAATGATGTAGAGTTTTTTTCATGTGTTATCATATCTCTTTTACAATTTTTTAAATTTGTTCTAGTTAGTTATACATGACAGTAGAGTACATTTTGACATATATAGAAATGGAGTATAACTTCTCGTTCTTCTGGTTGTACATGAGGTCATATGTGTTCTTTGATGAAATATCTGCTCAATTTTTTGCCCATATGCAAATTTATTCTTACTCTTTATTTATGAATTACTTATATATTCTAGATACCAGTTCTTCTCCAGATATATCTTTGCAACTATTGTCCTCTGTGTCTTTTCTTCCTTCTTTTAATTGTATTTCTTAAGAGCGTGAACTTCCATGATTCTAACAGAAGAGTTTTCTTTTATTTGTGCTCATTGTGTATGATCTTAGAAATTCTCAACTGCTCCAAATTTCTGAAGGACTTCTGCTCTGCTTCTCCATGCTCTAACTTACACAGGAGAAATTCCAGCAGTGGAAGGCCAGCAGTTACTCAACTATACTGGGGAGGAGGAGGATGCACATGGCTGTGTAATTCAGTGATGAAGGATGAGAAGCCCCTTGACTAATGGCTCTGAAACTCTAATAATTTATAGCATTATCAGTTTAAAGAGATGATACCCTCATAGCTTGTGTCAATTTCATCAGGCAACAGAGCTAGGCATGGTAGAGAGGGATACAATACACCCAAATTCCTCAGCCATCAACATTAGATGAGTCCAGAATGACTGGAGGAACTAAATGAAACTCAAACTGTCAGACACAGAGAATGAGGAGGGGTATGTGAGAGGCAAGGAAGCAGCCACTTTGTGCACAACATTACAAAGTACAGTCTTTATTCTAGAAACACAGAAGGCCTTGAGGAAGACATACCTGATTTGTATTTTAGAGAGCTCCTCCTGGCTTCAGCACAGAGAATGAATTAAAGCAGAGCAAGACTGGAGGGAGGAAAGGCTGGTAAATTCTGCTGATAAGAGATGTGTTGAAGCCAGGCGCGGTGGCTCAAGCCTGTAATCCCAGCACTTAGGGAGGCTGAGACAGGAAAATTGCGAGTTCAAAGCCAGCCTCAGCAATGACGAGGCGCTAAGCAACTCAGTGAGACCCTGTCTCTACATAAAAACACAAAATAGGGCTGGGATGTGGCTCAGCAGTCGAGTACCCCTGAGTTCAATCCCCAGAACCAAAAAAAAAAAAAAAGAGAGAGATGTGTTGATGGCCAAGTCCAGGGTACCATTGATGGGGGTGGACAGAGGGATGAGTTATCTTTAAATCTTCTTAGTATTTGGGTGTTCTCTGAGCATCTGTTAAACCTTATGTCTTTAACAAAATCATTATTGCTAAGTGTTACTATTATTATTGAACTATCAAATCCTTCTTTCTAGAATATATTTACTACACTACCAAATTATAGTACCAAGTGGATAATATAATAGTACTCCTCCCAAAGTGGGGAGCATGTTGAACTGTCATCAAACAACCTATTTCTACTCCCCTCAAGCCCACTTTCAGACAGAGGTAAAGATCACACAAAGCATAACATTTGGATCTTCAACATGTATGAAGAACTTAATATGTTACATGTGTTTCCACAGGTTCAGGTGGAAACTGTGCATTTAGAAAAATATGTCCCCACTCACAGGCTAGGAAAACTAAGCAGCAGTCATAGTCACACAAACTCCATCAAAATGCCACACCCACATAGAGGCTAATGATATCATTTGGAGACAGGAAACTGATACAATTTAGTGAGCTCAGCATTCTTAATGTATCTCAATGCTGAGATTTTTTTAAAAAAATATTTTTATTAAAATCATTCTCCTTGCTTAGGGAAATATTGTTATTTTTGAACTGAGAAAGAAAATACATGAGATAAAAAGATGACATCTTGTCTGAAAGCTACAAAGAACTAACCCATAAAAATTTTTAAAATGATTTAAAGAGAGAAATGAACTGGGTCTGGGAATTATGTTTCTTAGTGAATGACACTATCCTGTGGATTTAACAAGTGAGAAATCAAATAGAACAAATAGAAATCATGATTTCTATTGGTATCAGTGGTTCGCAAATAACTATGATACTCTGGATCCATTTTAAAATATGAGGGACCATTTCGGACTCTCTCCCACAAAATATACAACTTAGTAAATAATCTAAAGTGTTTTACAGAACCCACTCCATAACTCATTTATTAATCCTTAATTGAAACTTCAGATCCTGAAGTATTATGTAAATTAAACTATCACTTATTTCATTTTGGTTGCTTTTTACTGACAATGTGATACAGTTGAAAATTCACTAGACTAAGACCAACACTAGTGTTTTAGTGAGCTTTTTCATCACTGTAATCCAAAAGACATCGCAAGAACGTTTATTTTGGCCAGCTGACTCCATAGCTCTGGGCCCAAGGCAAGGCAGAACATCATGGCCTAAGGATGTGGCAGAGAAGAACAGCTCAGGACATGGCCACCAGGAAGCAAAGGGACCCCTGCTTACCAAGAACAAATATAAATCTACAAAGCATGCCCCCAATGACCTACTTCCTCTAGTCACACCCAACGGGCCTATAGTTAATCAATATTGGTGGATTAACCACTGATTAGGTCACAATTCTCATGACCTAATCATTTCCCCTCTGAAAATTCTTGAATTATTTCACACATGAGCTTTTGGGGAACACTTTATATCTAAACCATAACAACTAGACCTTGGGCTTAAATCTCAGTTCTGCCAGTTACCCACTGAATCACATTGATAAAACTCTGTGATTTCTAACACAGATGTTTTTCTCACACATCTATGGTCAATTGAGGGCCAGCCAATTGAGACTGAAATTAGCTATAGCCCAAATTTATCTATTTCTCATGTTTCTCTACGTCTTTCTGGAACCATAGTTCTAAGCATGTACTTCTCTTGATAACAGAGGAAACTCGAAGGAACAGCAGAACCATATGATACCTCTGAATATTCATGCACAGGAAAGGCACAATGATATCTCTGCTAAACTCTGTAGCATATAGAAAGTTATACAGCCAAACCCAAAGTCAAAGAGTGAAGAAGTATACCACATTTGTTTTCTCTACTATGCAGCAAATTACTAAAAATAGTAACTTAAAACAACACACCTGTATGGTCTCTTGGTTTCTGAGTCAAGTGTATGGATGAAGTTTGGTTCCATCTCTGCAAGGCTGTAATTCAGGGTTCAGCCGAGGCTCAGTTTTCATCTGCAGGCTCAGCTGGTGATGACCCACTTCCAAGCTCCCTCAGATTCTTGGCCATGTTCATTTTCTTGTGGCTAAAAGTCCAAGGACTTCAGTTTATTGCTTAGGTCCTAAATGCCTCCAGCATTCCTAGTTGCAGGGGCTTCTCCAACACAGTCGCTGCATGGCAGCTCGCTCCTGCAATGCCAGCAATCCAGAGTGACCGCAGTGAGGTAGAGCTGTATGCACCTGAATGTCACCTCGTATTCCCATTCGGATGATCATTCCAATCCATCACCTTGGTCAACTTCTGTGAGTTGGAAACAAGTCACAGGTTCTGCCCTCAAACACTCCAAAGGAGAGAATTACACAAAGGTGTGAACACCAGGGCGTAGGGTCTGTCTTGGGATCATCTGACAGTCTGTCTGCCGCATCCCCTTTACAAGGAGAGACTGCCAGATCCCCTGGAAAGGGTATGCATGCAAATGGGCAAGGACTGGAGGCCATCAGTCAAGGCAGCACCACATTGCAGAATTCACAGGGAGCCATGGAGGGCCATCAGAGATGACACTCAGGAAGTTTATTCCCTAGAGGTGATGATATATGGACAGAGAGACATGGAAAAGTGAAGGAGCCCATGATACAAAAGCAGTTTGGAATTTCTACAGTTTGGAAACTGAAAAATATGCAGACATTGAAAGAAGGAAATATGCTTAAAAATGAACTCTTGCTCAGTCTGTTCGCACATGACGGCTCGGACACCAGATCTTTCCTAATCTTCCAATTAAATTGACTACTTCAATTGCTATGCCAGAAACCTGTCTTCCAGACAAAGAGTACCAAGTGGCTAATGAGCTGAAGAGGAGATTAGGAGAGGAAACGCCAGGAGTTTATGCCCAGTGCAACGTTTCTGTCTGTGATGTACACGGGGCCAGGGGAGAGAACGTATAAAAGATGCAAGGCCTGAGAGTCTCCTGAGAGACACCAAGGATTGGAGATCATGAAGGTCATGTCTCTGAAGGAAATGGCTTTGCTCACCCTGTGGTGAACAACTTGGTGAATGGCCAGGACCCCAGGTTAATTGACTGGAGAATCTGACGGCTACTCTGCCAAAGAGGCAATTTTGTACTAAAGCCAAAGCATCAGACAGATCCAAACGATCCTGTGGCAGTCACACAACCTCTCTGAATATCAAATTCTTAGTCTGTAAAATGGGATGATTGATCTTAAGTCTGGGACAAGCAGGTGACAGTAGTGACTTCCATGAATCTTCCATGGGTCAGTAGGGGTCACGGTTTTTATATTTCTATTAAAGATGTCTTGTTCTTAGTTGTGCTATCTTTTAAAACACTATTAAGGCCAAAGAAAAATGATCAAATATAATCTGATTTGTGTCCTCCGGTAGGTAGTTCCAAAAGTCCTTTTCAGCTCTAGGTAAAATGCTGAGCACAGCACTTGGCGCATTGTAAACTTTGAATGAAATGATTGCTATTATTATTATCAATTATATTATTTCATGATTTTCTCCAAGATGTTAAAAGCAAATGTACTTGGAGAGCTACTACATTAAAACATCATCAACCACTAATTTTACAGTCAATTTAATAAATCCCCATCATGAGACCCGGGGAGGTAGAAGGCCCCAACTTTTACAATGGAGCCTTCAGCAAACTGTTTGCAAATTAGTAAGAAAGGACCAACCACATTTAAGCCCAAACATTGACTAATGCCTAATAACAGTAGTTACTAGTTTGTGCATAGAAATATAAAATATACCAAGTGTACTGCTTGCTATTAATTACCACATATTCTTTCCACATTGGCCATTGGGGGGTCAAAAAGAGAGAATTTTCTTTTTTATTTTGTGAGTGACAGAGAAGTTAAGAGACTTGCTTAAGGTCCCTGAATAAGTTGCAGAATCAAGCCTAATATGTATGTCAGGTCTTCTAATACAACTCCTCCAGCCACAGGAGGGGCAGCCTGGAACTCACAGGAGTTCTTAAAAAATACCACTCCTTTGGCCCTACTCTGAATAATAACCAATTAATAGGATGGAAATGTGGACCTGGGAGGTATATTTTTGAAGCACCTGTAGTGAATCTGGTGAAGGAACTAAGACTTTGGATTGTAAATGGTGTGAGGGCAGGGACCACATCTTTCTTGCTCCCGCGGGAGCAGCATCTGACATGACCAACTGAGACCCATTAAATAAATGAAAAATCACATGGCGTTAACATTCCCCAGGGAGTCAGAAATTAATTAAGAATAGCAGGCTTTGGGGAGTGGCACAAGGACTGTAAAGTCACAGAAAGAATCACTGAGTTCAAATTTAAATTCAGCATCAATCTCTGTATTTATTATGTGATAGAGGCAGCACTACGATTTGGGAATACATGATAAATTAAAAGCATCCCTCCCCTCAAGGTGCTCTCAGCCTGATGGGCAGATAAATAGTAGACATGAATACTTAGACTGGAAATCAAACAGCACCATTAAAGATAAGTGGTGTTAGTTAGGCATCCTGCATGTTTCAGTATCTTACCTACGTGGTCCTCCTCCAAAATGTTTTCAAAGAGTGATGTGGAAGCTGTAGAGCTACAGAGGTGGCAGAAGGCTACTTCATCTCCTTCCCAGGTTTGCTTTGTTCACCTGCATAAACAGCTGCTCTCTCTAGAACTGGATGGCTATTTGCAGATGCAGGAGAAAGGAGCTGTGTTGGCTTCTTTCAGAGAAGCCAGTGACCAAATATCAGGCATTGGAGCAATATGTGTTTCCAGGTGGAGAAACTGAGGCAGTGAATTTACAATAGTCCTGCTATTTGTCATTTTCTAGTCCAGAAGAAAGAAAATTGCTTGGATTTGTGATGCTCCAGTTCACCATACAAATTTTCCAACAGCACCATCCTTCCTTTTCTTATACTTTCTGTAGATTCCCAAAATTTAGAAAACAAAACCCTTAGCAATGACAGTTGCAATAGCTTCCTAAATGCAGCTAGTACCCCCTTCTGACCCCCATAACACTGTCTTCTGCTGAGGACAGAATTGATAAAGGACAAAGTAGAAAAGTCAGATATCTGCAAGACAACCTGCCATGATCCCCTGTGGCCTGATGAATGGACTACCTAGACTGTGCCCTATAGGGGCACACTCTAAAGGCTTACTCACCAGCCTGTGGTGCCACTGGGAGGTGGCAGAACTTCTAGGAAGTGGGGTCTAGTGGAAGCAGGTGAGGGCACTGCGGATGCCCTTGTAGGGACCACGGCTCCTTCCCCTCTTTCTTTGCTTCTTGGCCTCCATGAGGTGAACAGGTTTCCTCCACCAGGTCCTCCAACATGATGTACTGTCTCACCACAGGTCAAAAGCCATGTGGCCAAGTGATGCTGGACCTCTAAATCTGTGAGTCAAAATAAATCTCTCTTTCTCTAAATTGTCTCAAATGTTTTTTTCAGAGTGACAGAAATATAACTTACACAGTGGACCCACCTCTAGGGGATAGGGGAGTGTTTTCCAACAGGTCCCTCAGTGAGCAACACTGTTTTCAGAACACAGCTGGAAAGGGTTGGAGCCTGCACCCCCATGTCTGTGGCAGCATTATTCATAACAATCAAGATACGGAACAGATGGAGAGCAAATAAAATGTGACTAAATAAATATATATCTATATACACTTATAAATACACAGAAACATATATAGATACACATACATATACTTTTCCTACCATTTTGTGCATGTGTGTGTGTGTGTATAATGAAATAGGATTTAGCCATAAAAAGCAGGAAATCCTATCATTTACATCAATATGGATGAATCTGGCAGACACTATGCAAAGTGAAATAAGCCAGTCACGGGGTGATGAATGCTATATACATAATTTCACTGAGAAATGGAGTCTAATAGAGTTTAACTCAGATGCAGAGAGTGGAAGAGTGATTGCCCAACACTGAGGGAAGATGGAGGTAATGGGATAGATACTAATTGAAGGATATAAAGTTTCTAATGCACACCTTGGTAACTTGGTGACTACAATGAATAGTTTTGTTTACCTGGAATTTGTTGAGAGTGCACATTTTGAATGTCCTCACTGCCCCTAAACACACACACAACCGTGACTATGTGGTAAAGGGTTTGTTGATTATTTGATTGCAGTAATCGTTATACAGTCCATATGTATACCATCTCCTCTTGCTGCACACTTTGACTATATGCACTCTGTCACTTGCACCTCAATAAAGCTGGGGAAAATTAAATAAATGAATAAAAGTATCCTCCCCTCACTACCCATTACTTTACCTTCCTCTTCATTTTCTTTCTTTCTTCTTCTTCTTTCTTCCTTTTCCTCCTTTGAACACATAGATTGACAGTTTATTTGTTACGTGTACTAACAGTCAAGAGTAGGAGGGTACTGTGACTTCCACAGGCCCAGAGAGGAATCACACCTAGGAGCAGATAGGGTAGGAGGAGACTTTGTGACACTAATAAGAAGAGGTGCTCCTTGGTTCCCATGATGTGATTGAGCCTTCTGAGGGCTGGCATGTACAAAAACATGATACCACAATCTGGTAAGACCATAATACTATACTAGAATACTATAAGACTATATACTGTAATACTAGATACATGTATTTAATTAATATAAACCAGTCATATATAATAATCACTTTATAAAACTATGTGATACACTAATTTAAATATACATGCACATGTGTATATGTTTTTATACATACACCCTTACAGACATGGTATAGATCCTAGATAATGCTACACTACGGACTATACTGGGGTACACAAATTCCTTTAAATATAGAGACAAGGAAACTTTAGTAAAATACTAGAAAACTGAATCTACAAATATATAAAATGATCTATCCTCCATGACAAACATAGATATAACTCAAAAAAGCCACGTTGTTTCTATATTCAAAAGTCAATTATGTAATATGTCATATTCCTAGAAATCCATATCCAAAACAGAATCATTCTATAGATGCAGAAAAAAGAACATTAAAATTTCAGCACCCCTTCATGATGAAACAATAAATAATGAGCCAAAAAGAAGGACCTCAATCTACTTTAGGTCATTTATGACAAATCCCAGCTAACATATCAGTTATGGTGAGACTGTGCACTTCCCCACAGAGCAGACACACATAGAGTCCAAGCACAGGGCTCAATCCTTAATGAAAGAGAACTACCCAAATAACAGCCAGAAATAAGGACACAGATAAAAGGTCAACAGATGAAAATAACAAGTCACACAAGTCTGTATGATAAGCCTACATACTGATCAAACTATATCATAAGCCAAAAAGGATAAATAAAGAAGAGAGCAAAGAAACTTTTTTATACCAATTTTTTTAAAAAGAGTAGTTTTTCCCATGAGAACGAAAGGAATAGGATATATAATTTGTAAGGAATATATACAACCTGCTACATGTAGCCAGTAATAAAATCTCCACAAATCATGAAGACTCATTATCAATGGCCCATTAATCACAGAACAATTAAATGACTATATAAAAATTGAACATACTGACATGTTAGAAATGTGTTTAAATTCATATCTGCCTCCAACATACTTTAAAAAGGAACAGAAAAAACCTTAACTGACTTAAGGAAAAACACTAACACTACCTTTAAAACTCATGTACTATTGCTAAAGCATACTTACAAAATTTTGACCTCAATGTTTTCTTGCAGAGCAAGTGCAAACCCATAACCCAGAGTCCTTCTTTAAAAATGAACCAACAATACAAACACTGTATTTATAACTTTCTATAACATGACATTGGTAACATAATGTTTCAGTTATGTTGTGATTATCTGGAACTTTATACCAGCATTAGCTTGCATGGGATTTTCTGTACTACTTATAATATAGGATTTCTGTTTAAGTAATTGCTAGATAGAAAACTTTCCTATATTTTCCAGACTACGAGAATTTCAATCTAGTGTGCATTCTTCTGTTTATAAGGCCCATCTGTAGCATGCTGCCACTGTGTCTTTGAATGGATATGAGATAAAGGAGGGCATTTCCAGAGCCCATTCTCCAGCTTCTGGAGTCTCCTATATCTTCCCTTTGGGTCCCCTAGCACTTGCTGATCACAAGGTAACAGAAGATGTGACAGAGCCACCTGTAGCTCCCGGAGCAGAGGATATGGAGCCTGGAGGCAGATCCTGAGATGGAGAATAAATGTAAGATACACATACTTGCACATAGTAGGTAGTCAGTAACTATTCATTTAATTAATAAGCAAAAGAACAAATGCCTAAGTCCAGAGGTGTGAGGAGAACCCACATTTACTACAGATCACAGATAAATGAATTTATTCACTCCAAAAAATAATTATTGAGACTTATAAGCCTGTTGTAATCTTTCAAAGGCATTTGTTTTTGTAACCAAACAGTTTGAGGATCATAGGAAGTCACTCTCTTCTATCCATAATGATGCCAGACTCAGGCTCCTAATACGGGGATACCCTTCCATATACGGATGGTCTACTAGTGAGTAGAATAGGTAGCAGTGAAAGAGTCATTGAACTTGATAACTTTAATGAAGACACAAAGAAGGACATTGGAAATACAAAGTATTGCAGCAGAAGCTTAGGGAGAAGGTGGAGAGAGATTTAAGGATGATAGTTAGTCAGAGGCCTGTATAAGGTGAAGTTCCTAGAGCCTGAATGTACAGCACATTCTGGAAGGCAGGGAGGAGCACAGAACAAAGGCATAGGAAGATGAAGAAGATCAATGATGTGCAAAGAGAAGACGGTATGTGAGAGAGATGGAAAGAAAAGACATGGCAGCGACAACGAAACCACCAACAGCCAATAGGCAGACTGAAGAGATCAGAGCAGCTGGACCCCCGCCCTGGAGCTGCCCTCTTCTTCCTGGCTGAAGACTTCCTGCCATTTTTTCTTGGTTCCTGTGCATGTGGAACATTTTCCCCAGGTCTCCCCCATTGTCTTCTTCCTGACCCAAATGGATCTTCTCTATTATTTGAGATTAGAAGCACCCTGACCGAGGCATAGAGTTGTGGAAGGATTCCTTAACCTCTGAAACAAGGCTTGTGGCCAATCTCAGTAGACATCTGCTTTCCTAAATTCCAGGAACAGGAACAATGAGAACAGACTTCCTCTGAACCAACCACCAAGTCAAGAGTACTCCCTCGACCACATACTACGGACACTCATGGACAGGCTAGCTTGGAGGTGCACACTGGGTTGTGGGGAGGAGGGAAATAAACCAGGTGTGGCCTCTCCATGGACAACGAGTGCCCTGGGCAGCTTGGCTTCTTCCTGCCTGAGTCAACTGTGCCATGCAGAGACGCTGGCCTGCGACATGCCGTGAATGTACAGAAGTGACTGGATAGATCTTCCACATCCATAATCCATAGCCTGGGCATATTTTTCTTTTCTTTTCTTTTGGCTGCTACCAATAATAGCAATAACCACAATCATAATTATAGCACAATGTGTTGAATTCCACTGTCTGTGCTGGGAGATTTCTGTTTGTCTTCTGAAGCCATTAGATTCCTTTCAGGGGTCTTCAGTGACTAAGAGATTTTGATACTTAAAATGGTAATACTAGATTTAGCCCCTTCTTTGCATTGAGATAGTTTTTGTGTTTCCAAGATTAGGAGACATGGACATTCAGGCTCTTTCCCCTTCCTGAGCCAACAAGCCTTTCAGCTTAGATATGAAGAAATTAAAAGATCTGATTTGGGGTAATGGGATGTAGCAATAGAGGAATAAAAAAATGCTCTTGGGTAAGACGGTGAAATATTGTCTGTAGAACTTTATTAGGACTGTATGACATTGTCTCAAAAAAGCAATAGAGTTAAGTTCTAAATAAGGGAGGTGGAAAAAGATTATGCATGGTTTCCTAACCCTCTCCACACATCAAAATCACCTGGAAACTGTTAATATTATGCCTACTTGGATGCATTAGAGCTGAACATACATTTACCCTGTGACAGCAAATCTGCTTCCAGGTAGACACTCAACAGAAAGGCAGACACTTTTGATAGCCCAAAGATTTATACAAGAATGTTAGCAAGAGCATTATTTATAATAAATAGCCAAGAATGGGAAATATATCTATCAAAAGCAGATTGGTTAAATGAATTTTGGCATATTCCACAGAGTAGAATACTCTAAAGTGAGAATGAGCAAAGCTTTGTTATACACCACGAGAGTGATGAATCTCACAGATGCAACGTAATGCTAGACACAGAAGTATGTCAATAGTGAGACTCCATTATATAAAGTTCAAAAACAGGAAAAATGAATCTCTGTTGTTTAAAGTCAGAATGATGATTGTTCTTGAGGAAGAATATAGGGGTAGTATCTGGAAAATAGGACACTGGGGCCTCTAGGATCCTTCCAGCTGCCAATAATGTTCTGTTCCTTAAAGTGTGTGTGCACACAGAGTACATTTGCCTTGTGAAAATATACTGTACTATGTTTCATTATGCACTTTTTTGTATGTCTTCTGTGACTTATTAAAAATGTTGATTTAAAATAAGCTTTCTGAGTTCCCACCCTCAAGTATTATGATTCAGGTGTTGTGAGGTAGCCTAGATGTTGGCCATTTTAAAAAGTTCTCCTGCTAGGCATAGTGGCACATGCCTGTAACCCCAGTGGCTTGGGAGGCTGAGACAGGGGAAGCATAAGTTCAAAGCCAGCCTCAGCAATGGCAAGGCACTAAGCAACTCAGTGAGACCCTGTATGTACATAAAAGACAAAATATAGCTGAGGATGTAGCTCAGTAGTTGAGTGCCCCTGAGGTCAATCTCCTATACCCCTTTCCCTCTCCCCTAAAAAAGCTTTCCAGGAATGGAAACTCCCATATACCCATACATTGTAAGTGGTGGTAGGAGTGTGAATTAGCTTGGCCATTGTGGAAAACACTAGGCAGATTCCTCAAAAAATTGGAACCAGAACTCCTGTATGGTTCAGCAATCCCAATACTGGGTGTGTATCCAAAGAAAATAATTTCAGTGTTTGAAGAGATATGTGCCCCCCCAGGGTCATCATGGCACCTTTTACAATAGCCCAGATGTGAACCAACCCATTCATCAATAGATGAATGTATAAAGAAAATGTCATATATATATAGACAGGAGGAAAAATAAATAACAAGTGATCTATTGTATAGCAAGGTGACTACAGTTAATATTTTTTTTTCTGAAAAATGTAGCATGAATGCTTTGTGTTCTCACCATAAAATTGATAGCTACATGAACTAAGGCAATACAATTCTTAATTAGCTATATTTAATCAGTCCACAATATACATATCTACTTCAAAACATTATGCACAAAATAAAATCACTTTTCCATGGATTGAAACGATTAAGAAATATCAAAATAAGTTAATAAGTGTTCAAGCTCCGATGATTCTAAGGTAGAACCAGCTTGAAAATGACTGAAGATTGAGTCAGACAGGACTGGATTGAGTCATGACTCTGTCAATTGCTGTGAATGTCACCTTGAGTAAGTCAGCCCATCTCTCTGAGACTCAGTTTCCCTATTGTAAAGAGATCACACTGGAGAATATGTACCATAAAGATTAAATGAAATAGTATAGATGAAGAGTTTAGCATACACCATGAACCCCCAAAATGTGTTCTGTGTTATTATTGCTATAAAATTGTGTCCAAGATCGAGAGGCAGTTATTTATAAGCTCTGACCCAGAACTGGTTGATTCAAAAGTCAAAAATTTTATGTTTGTCTCCACTTACTGTGCTGTCTCAAGGACTCCAGGCCAATCCTTTTAAGGGACTATGACCCTGTGAGCAGGAAGAAAGGCCCTGTTCTTTAATCACAGGGTGTTGATTAGGTTTGATTGCATGTTCCATGGTTATTATTGATCTGGCAAATGATTGATGGTCACTGGTTGTCACTGTCTCATCTTTGCTATAATTGCATGAAATATTTGTCGGGGTTGAGCACCTCTTACCCAGATGCATTAACAATAATTTCCCCAAATGTGTTCCCTTGAAAGAGATTAAATTATTTCCAAAGGTCCTGTGCATCTCCTTTGCAGTGCAGGAAAAAGTGCATCCATAAATTACTCAATTGACACAGATGGGGACCTGAATGGCAGAGCAGTTGGCTGCAAATTTCTCTTCCCAGACACGTCCTGTCTGATGGCGGGACTGGCAAAGGCTCTGGAGGTGCCACCCTCATCATGCAGGAGCATGACTGGTGGTTTCTCCTGGAGGAGGAAGTGGACAGGCTGCTGATCCACAAGAGGGCTTTGGATTCTGACAGCAGTTACAAAGACAGCTTGAAATTAATTTCCCTGCTGTGGTGCCTCTCTACCGCTTTGCCTATCTCCTCCTGGATGGAACAAGCTCAAGAGGATTCAGACTAGAAAGAACACCTGCTAATGCTAACACAGAATTAGATCCAAATTCTTGCTATGTCACTTATAGGACTGTGTGATGTTCTTGTCTCTGACCCTCAGTTTACTCATCTTTAAAATGGGCACATGATAATAGGTTATGCATGGAAATCCCCTAGTGTATATGTAAAGTTCTTCTCTATGGAGTCTGATGCATCCTAAATCACAGGTGCCAGATTTTTTTTAAAGTTATGTATCCATCAGCACAAGTAGCCTAATTTCCCTACTTAGCAGTTACTCCCAAAGTATATTATATTTTCATTAAATAAGAGGAACTCCTTCAAACTTTTTATATTTGTTGTTTCACAGAATGTTCAAAAACCAAGCAAATTAATAAATTAACAGCTAGAATAACCATGAGAGACAAATTTACTTTTCTTCTCCAAGAATCAATAAATCAATTGTGCTAATTTTAATAGAAGTCAATTCTAATTTCTTTTTCAAGTCTAATAATGAGTTATTTTCTAGCCACTTTAACAAGTACACTTAGATCAAACGAAAGCTGAAGTATCAGGGATTAAACAGAAATTACATCATCCAGGGGCAAAAGACCATAACAAGAAAAAGGAGCAAGGCTTTATGCTTAATACTTGTGTCTCCAATAGTTTTATAAAGTTTAAACTATTGGGATGATGATTGGATCAAGCATTGTGCTACTGTATGATTATTACCTAACATGATATTTTAGAAGGTTCTATAAAGCACATATTATTTATTATCACTAACGATGGAAAAATTAGGAGGATCAGGATTGTTAAATAAATCCCCCAAGTTCACACAATAGTATAGAAGTTCAAATCCAGCTCTGCCTGCAGACAGATCAAGGCCATTTTCAATATACAGACAGACCCGCCTTACAATGGTTCTACAAACAATGGTTCTACAAAGATTTTTTAGCTTTACAATAATGCCAAAATAATACATATTCAGTAAAAATCATACTTCTGAATTTTTATCTCTGATCTTTTCCAGGACTAGTTATGTGACGGTTGTCTCAGGATGCCTGGCCGTGGCAGCGAGCTGCATCTACCATCAGCCCTGTGGTCAGTCACAAGTGTTAACAACCAATAGTCTACAGTGCACTTTGTTACTAAGTAATGATGTCAGGTAGCTAGATTAATTAAATATGTTTTTGACTTATAATACTTTCAGCTTACCATGGATTTATTGGGACAGAACCCCATCGTAAGTGGAGGAACAGCTGTATCAGGTCAAATTGGCTCTAGCATGCACTATCAGTATTCACTAGGGACTAAATGAGAGTAACAGAAACTGGTTAAGTGACCTTTGCATTTCAATGTCACTAAGTAAGTACAATTTGCACATAAATTGCCTTCTTCAATAGGCTCACTGCCGTAACAAAAACTTCAGGCATTATTTTATTTAATAACAATGTTCTAAGCACCAACCGTGTATCAAGAACTGGACTTGATAAGCACTGGGGACAAAATAGTGATGAACACAAACCAAGATCCTGTCCCCCACCCTGAAACTTCCACCCTTGACCTAAGAAAGAGGGAGGATGGAGGGTCATTCAAGAACAGAACCCCAAACTTCGTTGTGTGCTATGAAAGAAGAAAATGGAGGTGACCTGATAAGGCGTCTTTATGTGGGCTTAGAGGGTGTTATCAAGAAATGTTTCCCCAAAGACATGAAAGGAAGTGATATTGTAGCTAAAATCTACAATGGAAGTAAAACTTAACTAGATAAAGACTGTGAGGGAAGGCAATTCTAGGCAGAGGTAATGGTATTTGCAAAGATCCTGAACCCTGAGTATGGAAAAAACACCATGTACTCCTGACAACGAAATAAGCCCAGTGAAGCCCAGGACAGAAGGGGAACCATTCAGATTCCATCTTCAAAGACGGGCATAGCAGCATCTCCCACAGACCCACTCTCCTATAAAAAGATGCTGCCACTCCTCTGTTATGGTCAGAGTCTAGCTCCCTAGTTCCCCTCAGATCCCAGTGGGTCTTATGATGGATCTAACCAATTAAATAAGCTAGATAGGACAGTAGGCCATTTGGGGTGTGGCTCTTATCTGGCCTGGCAGCATATGCTTCTTGTTTCTCAGAGCTGGCTTCTATGTAAGAAGAGTGCCCGCCCTGAGAATACCCTACATTGGGGTCCTGAAGGAAGACACAGAGAATAACAGAGGCCAAAGCACTCTGAATTAGCAAGTGTGCCCTAAAGAAACCGTGTTGGAAGTGGATTCCTTAAAAAGAAACCAACCCGCTGAGCCATTCTGAAGGTTATGGCCCCCCAAATCAGGGGCAAAATAAAAAGGGTATTCAAAGCCACTACGTTCTGGAATGATTTATTTTTTTCAGCAATATCCAGACCATGCATATAGAAAGTGACCCAAATGAAAAATAGACATCATTTATTCAGAACTTATAGTGGCAAGGAGGGATTTAGTCAACAGCACTCATGTTTGACGGAGAATGAAAAGCAATCAGGAGAGACGAAAAGGCTTACTATGGAAGAAGAAGGAAGTCTTCAGGTGTGTTCTGATTGAAGGTTGTTGGCACAGAAAACTGGAGACAGTTCTTCTATGTGACTGGTTTGGGAATCATATTGGCTTTCAATGGTTGGTCTTGATTCAGAAGTGGGAGCAGAAGTTAAGGAATCTAGCAATGATTGGTTAAGTTCTGCCCTTTGGGGGTGATTGCTACGGAGGTTGTCACCTAGGCTGGATGCTGTAGAGGGTGTGGGTGTCAGAGTTGCCTTATACATGATATGACCATTATCTGCTTACAGTGCTGCAAGCAGCATAGTGCAACGTAATTATGGTTGCAAGGTAGGTCCCAGCAAATCTCATCTCCTTAAGAATTTTAGGCTTCATTAAGAATATTGTCCCAAGTTGGGTGTGGTTGCGCATGCCTGTAATCCCAGCAGCTCAGGACGCTGAGGCAGGAAAATCGCAAGTTTAAAGCCAGCCTCAGCAAAAACATGGTGCTGAGCAACTCCGTGAGATCCTGTCTCTAAATAAAATAAATAAATGAATATATATAATAAGGCTGAGAATGTGGGTCAGTGGTCGAGTACTCCTGAGTTCAATCCCATTACCCTCCCAAAAAAGAATATTGTCCAAGCCAAACTAATTGACGGTGATTATGCTTGGCATGGAGCCATCTATATGCTGAGAAGTGAAGAAGCTCAAGATAGCATAGGAAATGTGGTATACAGAAATGATAATGAAAAATGAGTGATAATAACCAGTGGGGTAGCAGGGGTAGGAGAGCGTGAGGAGATGTGCAACAGGCCTTGGGCTAGGCCACATGGGATCTCATCTATGGCCCAAGCAAATGTCATCAAAGAAAGACTTTGAACCCTGGGCTCAGATGCATTAAGTATTCATTCAACAAATGTTCCTGATCACATTTTATATAGCAGGGACAGTTCTTGTGCTGTAGATAATGTGTTGAACAAAACAAGCCAGGTCTCTCATGAAATCTACAATCTAGGAGAAAGGAGATAGATGATACATTATGTAACAAATTACAACTGGATTGTGAATAAAATCAAGCATGGGGCTGGGTAAAGAAGGTAATCCAGGAAGCTTCACAGGGAGGTGGCCCTACATGATGAGAAGGAGACATGAATACTAAGCTTTAGGTAAAAACCAAGGGCAAGACACACCAAGTAGACAAATGGACTATGCATGAGTCCTGAGGCAGGAAAATCGGGGAATAAGAAAGGCTGTGGCATCCTGAGCATAGTGAGCCAGAAGTCAAGGAACACAAAATGAGCTTAGGTATCTTTCTGGGCCTTATAGGCCACCATGAGGAGTCTGGATCTCATTTAAATACTATGTAAGTAGGTACTATGTAAGTATAAGTCTGGAAATTATTTAAATACTGTGTAAGTGGAAAGCTTTATGCTGGGGAGTGAGGGGGAATGAGGAGGGTGATTTATCTAATTATAGTTTTAAAACCTCACTTCCCTGATCTTCCAAGAATAACCTTTAGAGCATGCTAGAGTGGATATGAAATTCAGTTACTATGCTATAGATTCTGACAGGAGAACAAGACAGGGCCTGGTCCCAGAGTAAGGGAGGCATTTGGGATGATACCAAGGCAAAGGAAGATGGTATGCCAGTTTCTAGACAGAATATAAGTATAGAAGGAGGAATTTAAACACTCAAATTTAAACTGTAGCCTGAAGTCTGAGTAGCTATCAATATTCTGAAAAACAACATTGGGTCAATAGACTCTGCCTGACAATCTGCCATCTTGTTGAATCTTCACAAACTCTTTATGAGGTCAGTACCGTTATCTCCATCTTACAGGTGAGAAAATTGGAGTGCAGAGAGTTAAGGCACATGTTCACATCCTCATGTCTTGCGCTGCCAAAGATACGCAACTTTAACTGCATACCCTACAGCTAGTGTTCCTAACCCTCAAAAGACAGACTTGGTATTCAGTCACTTGACTAGTGAAAGTAGCTTTCTTATATTCTTAGCCAGAACTAAGGCCACATTATGCCTTCCCACCTGGGAAAGGATCGAAGTCCTGATCAGAGCACCAGATAGTAGAGAGAAGATAAATGTGATAGCCAGGAACTGGGCAGGGGCCAACTCCTAGGCTCTCATCTAACTTAAAAATTATCACCAACAATGCATAAAGAACCCAAATTTGGAAACAATTGAATTTCTCAGCTGTAGCCATTGCCTGTCTGTGGCCCCCAGCATGCGCACATGCATACAGATATGGGCATACCCGCCTCTGCATGTGCCCAGAGATAGGTACGGCACGTGTGCATTCTTTTCAGTTTTGCAGAAGCAGCAGATGGATAATTGCAGCCCCTAAGTGCCTAATCTGCTCTCCGGGACACGGGCAGATTTCTGAGCCAACAAACTTAATTGAACTTTCTATTCCAGCTGGAAAAGGTTACAGAGTTGCTGCACACACCGCACAGACACAATGAAAAGGTCAGCGGCTCAGTCCTTTCTGTAATGGATTGACCAAAGGCATATTGTTTTGTTTTGTTTTCTTTTTCTTTCCTTTTTTTTTTTTTTCGCTTTATTCCTGTTTCTTTCAAAAAAATATTTCCCACAACCACTGGATTGTGAAACTTAATTAGGGCAAGTAGCATTTCCCTCCTCCCCGCATTTAAAGATGTGCAGACTATGCTGACACTGTGTGTGGTCCTCAGAAAGGTTGCTTCAACCCTCCTGTGAGAAGAAGAAAGCATTTAGTTGGGAGGGTAAGTAAGCTGGGCTTTTAAAGTCTTGAATACATAGTCAAAACCCTCTACAGCAGTCATTTTAACATGTGTAAGAATTACTCTGATCCAAGACAGTGCTAGAGGATCTAAAAAATGACTATCTCCCAAATTAACAAGTGAATTGCAATCCCTGTCAGGTAACACCTGGAATGTAGCCTTTTGAATCACCTCTTTAAAAACCCCCTGATCCCCCTTGATGGGCAGAATCACAGCCTCTAGGACAGGAGTCCCCTGTGTTTCTCCTTTGCTAGCAAAGCAATGAAACTTCTCTTTCTTAAAAAAAAAAAAAAAAAAAGGAAGGAAAGCTTTTGAAAAAACAAACAGATTATTCCTGGGCTCATCCAGAAATTCTGATTCAGATCAGGCTGAGAATTTGCATTTCTTAGTCTAAGAAGTTTCATTTTTAATAAACTCTGAAATGATACTGATGCTACTGGTCCCAGGACCAGACATTGAGAATCCCTGCTCTACAATCCTGTCCCAATAGAATCTACTGAGCCTTTCTCATTGTTAAGTGTCTCAATAATGGCATCATAGCCCAAAATGGAAAAGATGGAAATAAAGAGAATCTTGTTCAAATGTGTGCTGGTTAGATTGCTTAAAAAGACAAGGTTCAATTCTGTGTGCTACATTTAAAAAGGACCACTGGAAGCTGGGAATCCATCCATACGTACACAACCTGGAGGCATCATGCTGACGTTGAAGCTGGACTTCGAGCAAGGGGTAGAATTTGAACACGCTGTGTGCTGGGTGCAGGGTGGAAGATGTTGTATCCTATAAAGAACTAAGGAAATATTTTTAGTTGAAAAGAGAGAATGTTTAAGAAACATGATTCCAGTCATCAAATACCTGAAATGCTGTCATGCAGAACAGGGATTAAGCTTCGTCACTGCAGCTCCAGAGGACAGGACCAGAGTTGGGGGTAGGGAGTTAACTCAATCTGTGGTAGCAATAGAAGAAAGCCACCATGGCTAATAATTCAAGTGGAAAATGACTGTGGCTTAGGGGGTTTTCTCCCTACCACTGGACGTATCCAACTGGAACTGAGGATCCACCCACTGGGGAGGCTGGGAAGCAGATTGAAGCATTCATGGAAAGTTGAACTAGACAGTTAATTTCTCCCACAATATTCTGCACACAATTAATGTTCAATAAATGTCAAAATAATATATCTCTTCATTTACTGTTTTTACTTCCTACAGGATTTCTCAATGTGTCCCTTATGACCTTTTACTTGGATTCTCATAGTAGATTTTGATAAGGTCTCGTTGTTTCCAGTTATTCCTGTCATTAAATCTATCCTTTAAATGGCTGCCAGGTAATCTATTAAAAATGCAAATATTATCATGTCATCATGTGGATAAATCCATCCTCTGTTTAATGTCCTTAACTGTTTTCCTATTGTCATAAAATGATTGTCACTCCTCTCTCAGCTGTCATACAATATCTCCATGACCTAGACACCACTCAACAGGTCTCAATTCTCACAACCCTTTCCATCCTGTAAAAGTAGCTGCTTTGGACTTCCTTTCATGCAACAGACTCACACAAGCCTCTCTGTCTTTGCTCAGAATATATTATCTACCTGAGATGTTTTTACTTTTTTTTTTTTCCCTGCTCAGATAACTCTTACCTACCTCTCAACACCTCCTTGAGGGGTTATGCCTTACAAAAAGCCCTCCCTGGTACTTTGGGTTGGGATCAAAATAGAGAAACATGTAGCCTATTACTCAGAGATGAGTGGATTTACTCTGTGAAAGAAGTTCTCCTCAACTGCAAAAATGAAGTACCATATTCCTAAGAAAATATAATGGAACTGCAGGATGTGATGTGGTTTTTTTTTTAAAATGCATCACTTGTAAAGAGGCCATGAATGTAAGTAGCCATGGGCAAATGGAGGCAGGCAGGTACTATAAGGATAAACTTGGCCAGCTGGGAACAATGGGAAACTGGAGAAGGGAGGGCATCCAAAAGGGTAGCCTCTTGTGTACTCAGAAATATTATTACCATATATATAGAAATGCGAGCCCAGGGTTTGTAGGTCTTATTTTTCAAGAGAACACAAAAGTCAGGGTTTTATAGGAAGCATCATAATTTTAAAATATCTTATAGGTGTTTATTTTTAAACACTGTATAGCTCAAATGCAATACCACAGGGAAGCTATGGCTCATACACTGAAATTTTCCAACCTGTGTTTGAAGGTGTTTTAGCCTGCTTGTTATTCACTTGGCTGCCTCCACAGGATTAAAAAAAACAATAACAGAGAATGGGTTGCCTGTCTAAACCCTGGCGATGTGGGACAGGAGAGCAAAGCACCAACTACAATTCAAGACCACAAGTTTCTTCTATTCAGGCCTTCCCCAATCCTACAAGGTTGGGCATGTGTTTTCACTTTCTCATACCTCAGTTTCCTGCACTGTCATGTGAGAATCTCGATTTTTATTCTATCTTGAAGGGCATTTGGAAAAAAAAAAAAATGTCAAAAGATGATGAAAGCAGAATTCCCTCGAAAAGAACATTTACAGACAAGACTGTGCGATCTGAGTTCCCTGTGGCATAGGCATCTGTACTGTCCTCATTGTACTTCCTAATGGCTTAGTTCCACCGTAAAGATAAAAATGAGGTCATTTTCCGGCAATGGTTTCTTCTGTTTCCCATAAATACTTTGGCCCAACAAAGGCTGGTTCACTAAGTGAAGTTCAAGATTGATTGATAATTGGTTTCTCAATCCAGAGATCAGCTGAGAGGACACATGTGCCTCCCTTCCCCATGCTGAGGACTGAACCTTAGTTTAATATGTCACATGTCCTTCCACACAGAGCTCTGTCAGACTACAGGGGTTCTTGTCAACTGTGTTGGTTACTGTTTTGTTTTGTTTTCTTATTCTGGAAAAATAAAGACATAGAAGAATCTATCAGGGAAAGGAGGTTACTTACTGTGGAGTAGCTGCTGTGACAGTTAACCCTCCAAAGACTGAGGCAGAAGGCTTCTTAGGAAGAAGGTTGCCAGTAATTTAGAAACTGACTGTGAATGTGTTGAAATCTATAGAGTGGAAAAAGCATGGGGTTCGAAAGACCCTTAGTCTGGGATTGACTCTTGTTTTCTCTACAGGAACTCATGGGTAATGGCCAAAAATTAAAAATTAAAAAAAAAAAAACCACCAAAACTGCATTTCATTTAATTTATTTCTCTCTGTATCCATACCCTCTGCAATGTGACTTTGTACCCCCTCAAACAGATAGGAAAATTAGTCCATTTCCCCACCTTCTCAATCTAGACTAACTCACAGAATATGGAGAAGAGACGCTGCCAATTCCAAACCTAAGCCTCTAGAGACCTTGTGGCACCTTCTGCTGCTGCAGTTTCTCCTCTTTTTCTTTTCCTCTCTTTCCCTTTGTCCTCATTCTCCTCTTCCCTCTTCTTCCTTTCTCTTTCTGCCTCTCTTTCCCAAAGGATGTGTCCCAAATCCTGCCAATTCCATAAAGGCAAGCCTGGGCTAACCTGCTAGATGATGAAAGAAACAAGACTTGCCTTTCTCCTCCCAGCTGATAGCCATGCAGCACCAGACATGTGCATAGGGTCATTCTCAACCAGCGAAATACCCCCTCCCACTGCAGCTGACCTGCCATCTTACCAACCTTCATTACTGAGGCCAACAAGATTATTAGAAATCAGCTCAGATCCACAAACTATCCAATCGACCAAAGAAGCATGAGAAATAATAAATTCTTCCTGTTTTTCTGCGTTTGGGGGATGCTTCCTCATGCAGTAGTATTTAACCATTATAAACTTTGAGGAAGTAGAAGATCTTTCTGATTCCTCTTTTCCTCATCTGTAGAGTGGCAATAACATTATTAGCACCACACAGAATTGGAGTGTGTGTTCTATTAAAGGTGGCTCTTGCTCAAAGAATTTCCTTTGGGAAGATGCTATTGAAGTTAAATTTCTTTAAGAGCATCCACAATTCTGGTGTGTCGTAACTTCTGAATATGCTCCTCTGCATGCTCCAAAGACACCCACACACAGGGCCAAACAGATGGAGCTTCATTGCAGATTTAAGCTTTCACCAACTACTAGCTACCACGGATTTAGGTTAAAACTACATCAGCAGTGAGTGGCTAATAAGAGTTAGAAAGCTTATTTCCCTGAGAAGATGGGACAAAATGCAGAACACCATTGTTGCCACTACAGAATTACGATCAGAATTTGAAATTCTATACTGCAAACAATTTAATAATGGATGACTTGGGAGACTGAATGTTTTCCGTCCTCGGGGAAGGAAAATGCTCCACTAGAAATAAGACGTCCCACTGGGCTCCAATGTATGTGTATATGGAAATTTCAGGAAAGATCTGAGGGTGCAATCACTTCTACTATATTCTCTGAAAAACAAACAAACAGAAAAACCAAAAAGACAATGACATCTCTCTGCATCTCTGTCTTGTATGCCATGATTTGCCACATGAATTTAAAGCACATATCCCCAAAAAAGAGAGAGCTCTCTCTTCCCTCTCTATCTCTCTCTCATGACATAATTCCAGTCTTATCTCCTTCAAGGAAGCCAACATTTTGCACAGTGAATTGCACTGTTTCTCTCTCCTCCAGCACTGATGACCTACCAGTAGAACTTTCCTGTTTGAATCACATATGCCCTCATGTTACCACAGAAAAGGAATGTGGCCATGTGCCCTTCTGGACCTTTGATAGACATAGCTAGCCAGTCACAGTGCTTGCCTCTTCTAAGTTCAGAAGTGATCTCAGAATCCTTCCAGGCATAGCAACAACAGTAATGTAATAACAGACACTTTAATAGCACTCACTATATGGGAGACCCACAGAGCCGCCACCGTATTAACTTGGTTTGTCCTTGCAGCGATATTATGAGGTAGGTTTGCTTATTATTCTTGTTTTGTAGATGAGAAAACTTAAGCACAGCAAGATTAAGTTGCTTAAGGCCATCAGTGGTAAATAAACTAGAAACTGGGATATAGATTTAGGCAGTTTAGCAGCAGATTCTGTGCACTTAATTGTTATGCTATTCTGAAAGAATATTCCAGAAGCTTCTTATCAACTGCTGGGGATTGCAGAAGTGATAAAATTGATGAAGCCTATTTTCTTTCCTGAGTATAGAACATTACTGCTGAAGAGTATGTCTAGAGGACATCTCACCCATATCCCCAGTTTTATATACTAAAGGAGTTGAGGTCTAGAAGAGAGAAGTGGTTTGTCCAGGATCAACGTATTTTGAAATAGTTAGTGTGAAAGAGAGGTATTTGGTGAATCTTGATGCTGGTGGTTATAACTCTCCTATGGATACTCATTTATTGAGTGTTTGTTATAGGTAGTTGTAGTGCTAAATACTTTGTGTATGTTTTCTTATTTAATTCACAGAAAGTCCACAAAAGGAAAGTTGTTCAGAGGGCTTAAAGAATGGTCCAAGGTCACATAACTAGAAATGGAAGGAGTCAATTGTATTCTTGTTCTATAAGACTTCAGACCTCCTGTGTTTAGCTAAGTCACACTGGATGATAAAGTCAGGCCTTGACTGAAATCATACCAGTACTTCTGACAGAGAGGAAACTAAGGATTTGCCATTGCTTTGTAAACTTCTCTGTTACTGCCCATACCCTGAAAAGTCTGGGTTTCATCTCATGGAACTACACAGAATGTTATAGAATGTAATTCTGAACCTTTAAGAATACAAAATCACATGGATTCAGACCCAGTGGTATACACCCATAATCTTGGTTACTTGGGAGGCATAGACAGGAGGATTGAAAATTTGAGGTCAGTCTGGGCAACATAACAAGAACTTGTCTCAAATTTTAAAACAAGAAAATAATTTAAAAAGGACCATGGATGTTGCTCAGTGGTAAGGCACCCCTGGTTTAATATCCAATGCACCCCAAAAATCAGATAAAGGAAGCATTTATAGAGATATATCAAATTCTTGTTATGAAAACAATTGTAAGAGATTAGGTGAAGAGAATTCCCAAGCTATCTAGAAACTTAGAAATGTACTCTCAGGTGAAGTAATACTCTGCAAATCTTTCAAATTCATAAGCAGAAATCAATGGATAGAAATGTTTCTGGAAAATTAAAGTATAAACTCCATGAGGTCAAGATTCTTGCTTTTAAATCCTGTTTTCTGTGCTCCTATAAGACCACTGGCACAGAGAGTTACTAAGTTTCTTGTTTCAGTTAGCTTTTTTTTTTTGTCATTGTGACAAAAAGACCTGATAAGAATAATTTTAGAGGAGAAAGTTTTTTTGGTGCTCACAATTTCAGAGGTATCAGCCCATTGATGGCCAACTCCATTGCTCTGGGCCCAAGTGTGGCCAATGGTAGAGGAAAATGGCTCAGGACAAGGCCACTAGGAAGAAAAGAGAGAGAGAGAGAGAGAGAAACTACTTCACTCACACCACATGAAGCACAAAATATAAACCCCAAAAGCATGCTCACAGTGACCCATCTTCTCCAGCCACCCCCTACCTGCCTACAGTTACCACCCAGTTAATTCCTATCAGGGGATTAATGCACAGGTTAAGATAAAGTTTTCATAACCCAATATTTTCACCTCTAAACCTCCTTGCATTTTCTCACACATGAGCTTTTGGGGGGCACCTCATATCTAAACCATAACACTTCTCACTTCAGAATGTAAATGAACTTAATGACATCCAAGCCAATACCTTCATTGTATAGGTATAGAAATAACTCTTGGAAAGATGAAGTGACTTTCCAAAAGTAAATGTCCTAATTCCTAGCTCAGTGCATACTGCATATAATTTACATACACTTGAATTGAAAGAGAGAGAAAAGAGAAAACAAAAGGAAACTATTAAGGTGTGCTATTGGAGGAATTAGAGGTCATTTAGTCTTCCTCACCTGGTGCTTAATCTCTTGTACTATTTTTAGCCAAAAAGTTACCCAAAATCTAGGTAAATAATAGCAATGAGGGATTCTAGGCAACCTTAGCAAATAGGGAATAGTAAAATCTCTCATGAGCATCAGCTTTCCTTCAACTCTGACTTCAATTCTACTTTTATAAACAATTAAGATATATCCTCTATAACAGCAGGCTGAAATGATTCAAAGATGTCTCCCATAAGAAGCCTAGTTCTGAGCCGGGCGCGGTGGCTCAAGCCTGTAATCCCAGCACTTAGGGAGGCTGAGACAGGAGGATTGCAAGTTCAAAGCCAGCCTCAGCAAGGGCAAGGCACTAAGCAACTCAGTGAGACCCTGTCTCCACATAAAACACAAAATAGGGCTGGGGATGTGGCTCGGTGGTCAAGTGCCCCTGGGTTCAATCCCCAGTACCAAAAAACAAAAAACAAAAAACAAAAAAGAAGCCTAGTTCTGGAGTTTAAGTCTTTTTCATGCGTGGTTCAGTTTCCTCCCAATAATCATCTCTTAGCCAAAGGATGTAAGGAAAGGTTACAAGGGAGAAGTTTATTCCGGCTCTACAGACCATCAAGTCCTTGGCTTCTACCCAGGCCTTCTAATTTCCAGGCTAAGAATTGCTAGGGAGGCGTTGAGCCATGACCACTTAGTATCTTTAGAATCATAAGACCGTAGCCAATTGGTGCTGGAAGGGGCCTTAATGATAATTTGGTTCTAGCCTCTCATTTTGCAGATGGAGAGACAGAAGAGTTAAGTGACTTGCCCAAGGTCACACATCTGGTTAATGGCAGAGTTGGACATAAAACTTGGTTCTCTGGACTCCTGGGCTCACTGTCTGTCCACTCCCCCATGCTGCTCCTCAGGCTGCTCATCTGTCACCAAAGCCACTGTGGCATTTGCTTCTCAGTATCCAGCCCTTGGAAACAGATAGGGAAACCCTTCTTCTCTCTTCACTCTAATCTGTCATTCCCTTCCATATAGTACAGGGAAGTGTTTCTAGTCTGATTGCATTTGCACAAAAAAGGACTTTGGATTTTCCCTCTGAACAAGTTGATTATACTTGGCTGGGTTTATTGTCTAATGCCATGGGCAGCTCTGTCCTATTTAAGAACAATTAAAACACAGGATAAAATCATGACCCTCATATAAATGGGAAATGAGCACAGACCTCCTCAGTGTGCAGATGGGGAGACCGAGACCTAGAGAGGAGTAGAAACATGCCCTGCCGATGCAAAGGGTTTTCCTACCACAGGGCATTTTGTCAGTGACATCTTGTGGGTAGAGGCCACAGATGCTGCTAAACAACCTGCCACAAGTAAGAGAGCACCCCCCCAATAAACACCATACAGGATTATTGACATCGGGGATACCTCCAAACCCAGGACAGCTAGTTCCAAATACCTATGGCTGAGCTCAGGACTCTTAAATTGACAGAAGGTAAACTTCAGAACTAGACTTCATTCAAGAGACAGAATCACTTCAGACTTCTGCTAAAAGGATACATTTTAGGGCTGGGGTTGTGGCTCAGTGGTAGAGCTCTTGCCTAGCATGTGTGAGGCACTGGGTTCAATTTTCAGCACCACATATAAATACATAAAATAAAGGTCCATCTACAACTAGAAAAAGAATACATATTAATTGTTTAAATGAAATAAAAATATTTCACTTAACTCATGAGTTAATGAGAGAACCAGTTAAATGTTACCAATCACTTAAAGAATTTAAAGAACCCACCATGTGCCACCAGGAAGTCTGACAGATTTACAACTAGATGCAAAACTGATTGATATCCAGAAAGCAATTATCAATTGTATCTCCACTGGATGCAATTTGCATTCCTGAGTTATAATAATCATTTACATCAATATTAGTTTTCTTCAACTTAAAGAGTGGCAAAATAGCTCAAAGACGATGTAAAGACAGTACCTATAGCCCCTAAAAGTGGACCAGACAGGACCTCCAATCATCTTTCCATGCCCATTTTAAAGTGTTTCATGATTTTTTGACAGCCCCTAGTGATAATGACTATTCCTTTGATAATGATATCTCCGAATCTCTCCAGGCAGGAAATAAAGTGTGTTACTGCCATTTTTACACAGTATTCTCTTGTCTCATTTGCTCACTCCCCTTTCCTTCTAGCCACGTATTCCATGGCCGGGTCCCACTGGTCTACCCTATCTTCTTTCTTTCAGCTGTCCAGACTGTAAAGGGTCTGAACAACCAGATTCAACCTTGCTTTTGCCTCTGCCTTCCTATGTAACCTTTGAGAAGTGACCTGAGCTCTTTGACCCTGAGATTTTGCATCTACAAAATGATGGTTATAGTTTCTGCTTCACAAGGCATTGATCCAAATGAAGTTAGGGCGTCGAACCATATTCTCTTGAACTGGGTTTTTTGGTGACATGTGCTAGAGGTATATTTACTTATTAAAAGGAAGGTTTCTAGAAAGGAGTGCAAGGGCATATGTGAATATTCACTAAAAAGGGGAACATCTGATCAGCAGCCTTGAGACTCCAAGTCATCCTAATGATCATCATTTATGAGGTATCTGCAAAGAAGAATTTTTAAAAGTAAGGACTATGTGCCAGACACTTTGTTGAGTGTTTCACATGCATTAGGTTTTAAGTTTTATTCTCACATTTGAAAGTAGGGCTTTACTTATCTCCACTTAGTAAATGAGGAAACAGGGGAACTCTAGGTAACTCTCCTAAGGTCCTACAGCTGATAAATGCTCCAGACCTAACACAGCTCTCTCTTGATAGAAAAACCCATGCCTTTCAACTGTGCAACACAGTCTTCTGGGAAAGTGGCTGAAAATCAACTGGAATAGTAAAGAATCTGTCCATCTCCACGCCCTGTGGTAAACTCTCTATTGATAGTCCCTGTGGGAATTTCATTTGACTATTTTACAATGATAAATAGAAATCATCCATATTATACATAATTTGGGCTAATTACTTCAATGGGGGGAGCTCACCTGTATCTAATTTTTCCCATGATCATTGGATACCAGGCCAATCTACATATTCAGGCAATTCAAGAAAGGTATTAAAAATACAGACTCCAAGGTTTGACTGGGGTTGCCTCATGGGCCACTCAACCTTTATGAAATGAATTCTCAGAAAGCTTACTTAAACATTCCACATCACAGTTTGCACATCCAGTTTTCCTGTCTGCACATTGCAGTGATAATAGGACCTACAGAATTAATTAACTCATCTCACCATTTGGCTGATCACCTGAAATATGGTAAATATTTTTAAAATATTATACATAACTTTTAACATGTTTTTACTATTGCCATTGACAGAATATACTGCAAAAGACATTGCAAATAAAGCAGAAAAAAATTGATTGCAACCGTTTGCCCTAAATGATGATTGGATAGAAGAGGTACTAAGTCCCGATAGCCAGTGAGCATCTGTTTCATTATAAATCATTAAATGTCATGTGTACTATTAATGTCTAATTTTTCTTACTTCAAGCAACTTTAAAGTAACATTATGAAGGTTTATAAGGTTCCAAGAACAGAAATCAAATTCTGAACACTCAAACTACAAAATAAAATAAAAATTAATAGCTAAAAAGCTTTGCAAGGTCTCTTGGTCTCTGACTACTCAGGAACAAAAATTGCATCTGATTCCCAAAAGATCAGAGTCAGAAAACAGGACACAGAGTCTCTTTCTTGTTCTCTTCAAGCCTGCATAGCTTCTCATGTCTGTTTTTCCCCAATTGTTACCTTCATTCATCTCTTCATGAGTCCATCTTTCTTAGTCTTCCTTTCATTTTTGCCAAATGCATCCTCACCTCATTGCACAGGGCAGCCTGAGTTGCTCAGGGTCAGGAGCTTGCCAATGCTGAGCCTATTGCTTCAGTTTCTATACAAATTCCAGGGGAAAGAATCTAAATAGCACAGACCACCTTCTGGGGATTGTATTTATTTCCTACCAGATCAGCTTTGGCATACGCAGTAGGGTTCTATCGTAGTAGCTGTGCAGAAAAGACCACCCTGTGGGAGAGGATAAAATTTCAGTTACTGCATGTAGGATAAACTACCATGTATTTCCATATGTCAGCTTAGACTCATTTAAGACAAATTATCCAAAGCACCATAAAAGGGATGGTTTTCAGGTAGAAAACAAGGGGTGAAATCCTGACAAGATGAGTAAATTTCATTGCATTTCATTAATGTTCCAATTGCTTATAGTACATCCATTTCAGAGCCCAAAGGAATTTCTACGAACAAATGATTATGTTCTTTACCCAGGAATCAGAATATATATGTGCTGCTGCTCTGGTGACAATGCTCCACCTCGTCACTACCCTGGATACTTGGGGTTGTTTTTAATAATTGAAGATTTGTCTGAGTCTTGATTATGCCTTCTGATATCACTGTGAATCAGTGGGGAATGTCAGTTTAATAGCATTTGACTGGAAGATGAACATAAGAAAGATTTGTGATCTAAGTATTTAGGGGCATTATTATTAACTCCATCCATTCAATGGCACACACACAAAACAAAGCTGTAACTTTCTTCCCAAAGCATACATTTTGGAAAAAAATCACTCATACAGTAGCTCATACAACTGAGGAGAGTGCCCTTACTTTGCTTTTTTCAAAGATAATTTGAAGGATTGATGCTATTTGCTGATTTTAAGAGATCAGTGGAGGGTTAGAAGACAATTTAAGAGGTAAATTAAGATTCTGAGATTTCTAAAAATGTTGCATGGGACAGTCAGTTGACAAACATTCTATTCTGAGAAGGGTTGTTTGGACTAGTAGGGAATACGCTGAACTAAAAGGAAGAAGACCTGTACTTAAATCTTGGCTCTGACACTTTCTTGATTCAGGAACTTGAGAAAGTAACTTCCCTAAGTCTGAGTTATACCATATGCAATATGGGGGCAATATGTCCATCATAGACTATGATAGGAATCAAAGCAATAATTTAAGAGCTGTGAAAGAACAAACAGCCAAGTTCTACTTGAATATGAAAAGTTCTAGATCCATCAACTCATTTTACTATTGGGTAAAATGAGAATATGGAAAAGTCAAGTGACTCAGAAAATGTCACATTACCAATTGGTACCATCTAGTTGTATAACTCATATAACTTTGTTCTCAAGTTAAAGCTGGCAAAATGCTATTTCTCTGACCCTAATAACCTGCTAGCTCATGGATCACATTTATGGTAGTACGGAGTTGTGCCCAAGTGGTTTGAAATCAGACTTTGTAGAGAATATTGCCAACTACTAGCTGCGTTACTTTTAGGGCAGCTATTTAATCTTTATGAAAATGTATCATCTAATCCAAAAATTGGAATAATAACAATAATGAAACTCTTCACACTACTATAAAATGAAATATTTAAATAGCTAAGCACAGTGTTTATGATAGAGTCAATGTTCAATAAGCGTTCGTTATTATAATGATAAAAGGAGCAAAAGAAGGAAGAGTAGCTTTGGAAAAGAAAAATGAAATATTTTTCATCACTTTAAACAATTATTTTTCTGGCTAACAAAGGGAAGATGAGTTCATCACAGCTCTCAGAGTTGAGTCTGTTGATGCAGAGATGGCTTCAAAGGACTACATAGCATCTTGTATCCTTGAAGAGATGTCCACTTGGAAGCAAATGTGAGAGAAGATGGAGCATGGCTGGTCCTCCTCAGAAATGTTCAGCTTCCAACAGCATTGTTTTAAAACTCCTTCACCTGCCTTTTATGATGAGTGAAAATAATTTACTTTGGCCACTTCAAAATCATTCATATTATAAACCTCTGCCTGATCTTGCCAGGTAAACATTCCATGAACAATCATAGTGTACTTCTCCCATGAGCTAGTCATTCCCTGTACTTTGCTGAATCTGAAAGTGGTCCAGAGTATCTCTCAACCTGTGATTTGGTCAAATTTTTCCTTGCTGTGACTGAAAGACCTGACAAGAACAACAGAAAGGAAGAAAAGTATATTTTGACTCCCAGTTTCAGAGGTTCAGTCCAGGACTGGCCAACTCCATATCTCTGGGCCCAAGGTGAGGCAGAACATCATGGCAGAATGATGTGGCAGAGGAAAGCAGCTTAGGATGTGGAAACCAGGCAGCAAGGAGAGCTCTGCTCAACAAGGACAAAATGCAAACCAAAAGGCCACACCCCCAGTGACCTATTTCTTCCAGTCACCTTCTGTCTGCGTACAGGTACTGAACAGTTAATCCATATCAGTGGATTAATCCACTTATTAGCTTCCACCTTTCATAATCTAATCATTTCACCTCTGAACATTGTTGTGTTTTCTCATATATGAGATTTCAGGCATACCACATAAGCAAACCATACACTCTACCCTTGGCTTCCCAGAAACTCATGCCCATCTCACAATTCCAAATTCATTTAGTCCATTTCCAAGAGTCCCTGTACTCTAAATTGTTCCAGCATTACTCAGAAGTCCAAGTCCAAAATCTTTTCTGAGACTCAGGGCAATCTCAGATCTTTTCCTCTATAAAGATCAAAACCAAGTCACATATATCAAATATATAATGGCATGGAGTAAATATTTCCATTTCACAAAAGAGAAATAGAGTCATAGAAAACAAGGCTGAAATCTACTAGGGCAAAAAAGTTCCATAGCCCCACATCCAGCTTTTGGGACACATGACATTGTGATCTTTTGGTGGAAACCTCTATGACCTCCTAACCCCAGCATCCTGTAACCCTGCAGAACCAGGACCACATGGTTGCCACAAAGGTCTACCACCAGCTTGAGCAGTAACTAAGCCTCCATGAACAACAGCTGCAGCACCCTGTGTGTGCCTGGGCAGAGGAGCATGGTGAAAAAACTTCCTAGGTCCCACTGTGCAAGCAGTGTGCACCACAGAATCTTCTGAAGGAATTTTTATTTTTACATCCTTGAACCTGAGATGCGTATGGTTTTGCCAATTCCTGAGATGTCCCCAAGCCATTTTTTCTATTGTTTCTGGGTAACGTGCTTAGTTTCTTTAGTGCTTGCAATGACTTAACAACCACAACTTCCTTAGCCCCAGTTTTACTCACATTTTTTTCTGTCCAAACTGCTACATTTTCAAATCTTTCTGCTCTGCTTTCTGCTCCTGAAAATCACAGTAAACTTGTCTAGAAGCTGCCAGCAATATCCATGCCACTGCCTGAATGCTGTACTGCCTTGAAATTTCCTCTGCCAGATTAATTAGTACATCACCTTTAAATTCGTTCTCACACAAAGTCTCAGGATACTGGCAAAATATAGACAACTTCTTTGCCAGAATGCAACGTGAATGGCCTCCAATCCAGTTTCTAGTAGAGTCCTCCTCTTCTGAGACCTCATGGGCCCTGTCTTTACTGCCCCCTGTCCTACTGACATTCTGGTCTTTTGTGCTCCCACCAGAACAACCCATTAGGCTCCAGTACAATAATTGCAAACTTTTCCAGCTTGCACCTCTAAACTTTTCAAAACTTCTCCCCTCATAAACCCAGCTCCAAAGACTTCTGAAGTACAGGGTCAGGATAGTCACAGCCATGACTATTGGTACTCCCCAGTACCAATTTCTGTTTTAGTGAGCTTTTTTATTGTTATGACCAAAAGACTCAACAAGAACAACTTAGAGGATGAAAAGTTTATTTTGGCTCATGGTTTCAGAGTTTCAGTTCATGATCAGCTCACTCTATAGCTCTGGGCTGGAGGTGATGCATAACATCATGGCAAAAGGGCATAGCAAAGAAAAGAAATTCAATTCAGGACATGGCAATCAGGAAGGAGAGAAAGAGAGAAAGAGAGAGCTAGAGAGAGAGAGCTCCACTCACCAAAGATAAAATATAAACCTCAAAGGCACACTCCAGTGACATACCTCCTTCAGTCACACCCTATCTGACTACAGTTACCACTCAGTAAATCCAAATAAGTGGATTAATTCACTCATCAGGTCATACTTTCAATATCTGTTCTTTTCACCTCTGAATGTTCTTGCATTGTCTTACATATGAGCTTTTTGGGGATACTACATATCCAAACATAACAAACATAACAACCTGAAGCCCCTTTCCAATATTTTCTGCCTGCAAAAACCTTATCCATCCCCCAAGCCAAGTTCAAAAGCCATTGCATCATTAAAATTTTTCTTAACCAAGACAAATGATCCTCAACTGGCATATCCTTCACCATGTCCTTTTGTTTAAGGCATCTTACTGTGCATGCCTTTCTCTCCCCATAATTTCAGTTTCCAGAAGTTTCTACATTACTTGAAATGCGTAGTATAGGGTCTTGCACATAACAGGTGTTAAATACAGGCTAAATTGGATTGAAATTGGTTTTTGAGCTTTTTAAAAGAAATGTGAATTTAGGGGAAAGTTCACAGGTATGTTTTCATCTCTAATCAACTTTCAGATGGTGTCACCTGAGAGAAAGACAGTTCCAAACTAGTTTCCCAAGAGTGAGCATTTTTCTAGTAATTAAGTTAGCTGCTACTGATTGGGCACTTGCCAAGTACCAGTTGCTCTTTAAAGTCATGTATCTGGCATTGCTCAACGAATGCTTAAAACAAGGCAAGGAGAGGGTGCTTGTGATTGTCCCTATGTTGCAGATCAGGAAACGTAGCCCTGAGGTGTACGAATTGCCTGAAGGGTTACAAAAAATGTGTGATGGATTCTGGATTTGTTTCCAGATTTCACAATTTTAGCATCTGTGAATACTCTGAGACATAGCAGCCTTCACCCCACCTTAAATGTTTAAGGAGAGTTCAGGACCAAGGACAGCATCTCATCCTTATGCACTTTCCTTTTTCTTGGACTGTGGCCATTCCCAGGTAGTTTTCTAAACGCTGAGACCACTGTCCATCCAGTAATCCCTACTGAGAATCATCCAGGAACTGCCAGGGCCAGACTGAGGAGAGTTTAATCAGGAGAGCCAAAGCTAAAACAATAAGAACAGGAATGCCAGACTGAAATTTCCCTGCTGTTTTGTCCTCACCGTTATAACATTAAGAAAGGCTGCAGGGACAGTAAAACTGTTCCCATTGCCCCTTTCCTCTCTCTCTGTAATGTAGCCAGAGACTTAAATACGATTGAGTTAATCTTTGAAGAAAACAGAAAATACTGTAACAATAAAGGCCGTAACATGGTTACAAATGAGAGCTACTGCTCCCTTCTGCATTCTAAATTCCGAGGATAATTCTGCAGAGCTTCATTACCAGAGTATAATTGTGTTATAGAACTCTAAATCACCCTGCTACACTTAACTGGCAATAACATTAAGATAGCGCAGATATTCATTTTAATTAAAACATAGCCTCAAACTATTTCCCTGCTATAAGAGGTAAAACTTTCTCTCTCTCCTCTCTCTCTCTCTCTCTCTCTCTCTCTCTCTCTCTCTCTCTGTCTCCACAGAAACTTTCATTTGTTATCACGTCTACGGCCAGCAGTAGATAGAAGATTTAAACACAATTAGAAAATCCCACCTTTAAAGCCAGGAGCAGTTAATGCTTTGCTGAAGAAGAAGAAGAACAGGAAATCTGGTGCTAGTTTTAATCTTTTTCAAATACATGAGGCAGTGGCAGCCGTTGTTTTAGAGAGGTTGAGATTCCTAGATAATCACTTCAAGAGTCATGCAAATAGAAACTGAAATGTAGTCCCCATATTAACAAATACTTCAATTGCCAGCACTCTTTCAGAATCCCTCATTGCCTGCAGGAGGAACATTCATCTAGTTAACAAATACTTATTGAGCAAATATGTTGTTCTGCCCGCTGAGGATACACACAGGAGTAAAACTTGGCCTCTTCCTTCAAATATATGCCAATCTTGTAAGGGAAATTGACATACAAATAAGAGATTGTATTGAAAATGTTCTATGGAAGATATGATCCAAAATCCCTGTCTTCCCTCAAATACAGGAAAATATGGATTCTCGAGTGCATACAGGAATTTTCCAGACACAGAGTGAATGAAAATAGTACAGAAAAGATACTCACGGAGGAGGAGATATGCAAGGAGGAGTTATGCAAGGAGGAGTTGTATAAAATACTACAGATAATTTGGTAGATTCCAAACGGCTCACTAAGGGTAGCCTGTAGATGTAAAGGGTTAAGGGGAAATGATGTTAATGAGGTCCTATATGTGGATGATCTTAATTATATTGGAAAGGAGACTGGGAATCTGTCTATAAGTGATGAAGAACAGATTCACATTGATGGAGGCATGACTGTGGAGGCTTTAATGTATGAAGACCAAAGTCTCTAGCTTTGCATCCAAAGTTTCAAGTCACCATTCCATTCACAAAGTAGCATTAACATCAAACAACAACAACAATCATATCAGTAGCACTGGTCACTATTTCTTAATGTTCATTATATGTTGAATGCTTTTTATATAATATCTCAGTCAATCCTGAACTGTTTAAGGATTAACCTTTTCCAGTTCACATATGAGGAAACACACACAAAGTAATGGGATTCAAACTCAAGTCAGTTTCCAAATCCCATGCTCAGAACCACAATCACTCCACAAATTTTGCAGTTCCAGTTATAAGCGGCCAATTACAAACAGATGTAAAACATCCTGCCTGTGATCTCCTCACACAAGAGATGATTATGTGGATTATTCTCTGAATAAGAACCAGGTCATTTGTCATTAATCTTGCCCATGCCCCTTGAGATCCTGGGTCAACCTTCCTTCTCTTTTATGCATATCTAAATTCAACTCACATTTAAAGGTCAGGGTGAAAACTCACCTGTCTCAGGATGTTCACCAAGAGAATAATCTGTGCTTATCATCTCCTACTGCATTTTGTGTCTATTCTAGATGCTGGGGTTACAGAGATGTATTGAGCAGATGAGGTCATTTTCTGGTAAAGCTCAATTTCTAGGTTAAATAGTGAATAGTCAATGGAACCCATTTAGCCCAGGTAGCCTTACTTTATTTATAGCTACACTTTCCAATGTGATAGCCATTGGCCACATTTGGCATTTGAGCATGTGGCATGTGGCTAGTCTCAACTGATATACACTAATGCATATAAAATCAAAAAATTTAAAGACAGTACCAAACAAAGGTATAAAATATCTTCTGGCTCTTGTGTGTATACTGATTACCTGCTAAAATGATAATATTTTCTATTTAGTGAATTTAAAAATCATATTCTTAAAATTAATTTTGCCTGTTTCTCTTTACCATTTTTAAATATGGATGATGGAAAATTTAAAATTGCACGTGACTTGCATAATATTTCTATTGGACAATACTAGTCTATATTCTGCACTCCTATTATGCTACAATATCTCCCTTATAAAAAGGATAAATTAAAAAGAAAATTGAGGAGAGTGATGGATATTTTGGTATTACTAACACAATCATAGAATGTGTCAGTAAGTGGGTGGGGTCCTGTCATTGTGTAGGTGAGTCAAAAGGTCAAAGAAAGTGATGTTTAAGTAGAAACCTGGAAAACAACCATACAATGTACAATAGGCAGAGAGCTTATTGCTTATTGCCACTGAATTAATAGATAATTATTATCTCCAAAATATTTTTGTTTATAATTTATTTTTAACTTGTGGAGAGCACAGAATATAGTGGAAGGTGTATAGCTTTTTAAAAATCACTCTGATTTTTATTATGTGAACTTAAATTACCTCACTCTTGGGTGTTCAATTAATATCTGTGGACCTCATAAAATAGGGAAAAAAGTTCTCCCTAATTTATTGCAACATTTATGTCAAGTATAGTGAGAAATGCATTTATCACCGTGTAAGCATTTAAATTCTACTTTACCTTTCACTTCTCCAGTTTGATGCTGAATTTGTGTAGAATGTGAAACATCAACATCCTGTATTTTACCAGCCATCATGGACTCTATCATAGAGTCTCGTCCATGATTGAGTTGAGTCAACACTCTTTATTGAATAGCCAGAGGAAATGAAGCAAGTATATTTATAAGACCAGGAGCTATCAGGATATTGTGAACTAAGCCCTCACAAATTGGACACTGTCTTCAAGAAGTCTCTGCTATCAGATGCCTTCCAGTTATTTCATTATCATTCTGAAGTGCTTTTCCAATCATACCCATTAGTTACATTTGTAAAGCTTTTAATAGTTGATCAAGTGCTTCCACATCCATTTGATCTTCACAACTGCACTGCGAAGTCAGAACAGGAATCATTAGAAAAGTGAAGTAAGAGATGAAGTGGCTTCTCTGAGGTTGAACGAGTAATAAATGGTAGGACTGATCCTCTAAATCTGAGCTTAGGGCATCTTTTACCACATTATGTTGATCTATCTCAGCAGAGTTCTTTGTTAAGATGTTGCATTGTGAGATCTTTTTTTTTTTTTTAATCTTCAATCTCTCAGTGACATCAACTTCAGCTATGTGCTGTATTAACTTCCTCCTGTCTGGGTATTTTCTTGTGGACTTCTACTTATAGTATAGCACTTAAAAAATGTGTTGAGTGATTGGGCACATTTGTTCAACCCTTGGGTAGCTCAAGGGTTTTTACTCCTTCTTGATTGCTTTGCTATATCCAAGTTCTAAAGTGCTAATAGGGTTTGAAACTCTTCAACTTGTAAGAAAGGTACTTGCCATGTTTCCAGAGCTTGACTATGGATGCTCTGAGATGAAAATAGACAATGCCTCCAGGCTTCCAAGTAGAGGTTTCAAATATTTCTAATTTCTTCAATTTAGCTTCATTTAAATTTTACTGAGAGGTAATTGCACTGAATTAATATAGTTACAATTATGCTGAAATCAATCCATTAACATCTTGAAAATTCTTATTAATCTGGCAGCAATGTTATGGATAAAAACAGAAATACATCCTCTATTTGGAGTGCAGATTAATATAATAAGAATGCGGGAGTTAATTTCTCCAGGATATGAATTTCTTGAGACAAGAGACTATGACTTAGTTGTCTGTTTTCTGGTTTTAAAGTGCTGCTTTCAGTACATGAAGATAATATTTGCATGTGAAAGTACCTGAAGCCACTTGTCCTCATTTCTATTTCATCAAAGGGAACCTGATTAGAAGTCCAAGTCACAGAGCCACATTTAGGTGTGTACTTATTTGCCTTTCGATGTCTCTTGATTTTGTTTCCCATAAATATGCTTGAGACAAGGAGTATGTCACCTCCCTTATTCAACTTTATACCTAGCATGGTTCTTAACATTCAGTAAATATGCTCAATATACTGCTGATGACTGTGAAGACAGCCACAGCAATGACAGCGATGATTAGACAGCCACCTGCAATCGTGTCTGTCCTTTTAACATATGAGATGACTTAAGGTGCTGTGTGTTCCCATTCAACTTTAAATGGACTTGTTTTGAGGTCATGCATCAAATATGCTATTTTTCTACATCTATACCTGATAATTATTGTCCATCAACATCCATCCTTTCAATGATTATTTATCAAATGTGCACTGCCTCTCTGTTAGTGGGCATTAATGACTAAAACAAACATAAATCTTGTAGTTATGGAGCTTAAAATAAAGTGAAGGGGGAAATATTTTGAAAATAAATAAATGTTTAATTTAAATACACAATTTGTAAAATTATAGTATTCTTAAGTACTATGATGGAAATGGATAAAGTTTAGTGAGGGGGAATGGCAGCTTTGCCAGATGGACACCCAAGTTCATTCAGGAGCCCACCCCCTCCTTGGTGGCCATGGAGCACTGATCCTGGACAAAGAGCATGAGATCATGAAAAGTCAGTAGAGGACAGATTGGGCAGAGTCCATCAGCTTCAAAGATGGGAAAATTAAAGTATAAAGGGAAACCACTGGAGCATGTAGAGCAGGAGACCACATTCACATGATTGTGGATCACAGTATTCCTCTGACTCTTCTGTGAGGGAGAGCTTGAGTGAAGGTAAGAGTAGAAGAAGAGTTCATTGCAGGCATCTAGGAGAGATGATGGAGGCCTGAGGCAGCAGGGAGGAGAGATTGGTAGAAGTCTAGATACCCTAAACACATTTATAAGTAGAAATGGCATAAAACTTGATAAATGTTTAGATGTTTTAAAGAGAGAGAGAGAGTTGAGCATAACCTTAAGGTGAGCAAATGGATGATGAGGTGGTAGCATAAAGAATCAGAGTCTTTGACGTTCAGGGATATGTAAGGAAGACAAGTCAAGGAGAACAAATCTGGAGTTCATGCAGAAATCTACACTGGAGATTTGTTTAGAAGTTATCAGAATACAGAAGATGGCATTTAAAACAATGAGATGAATAGAGGTGTCTTCTAAGGAAACAATGGAGAAAGAAGAAGGACAGACTCCGGGGAGCTCCAACATTTATAGATCAAGTAGAGAAAAAAAACACACAAAGAAGAACAAGAAGGCACAGAAGAAGTGTTATTAAGAGCAAAGGTATTAACTAAGAAGAAAGGGTGGACAATTTTGTTTAAAGCTCTTAAGATATTGGATAAGATACAGACAGAAAAGTGATCATTGGATTTGACAAAATTGATGTTATTGACCTGCACAAGAACAGCTTTGGTGGATTGTTGGGGGAAGACAGATTGGATTGCATTGGATTGAGGAGCACTGGAAATAAAGAAACAGGCTGGGCATGAGTGGACAACTTTCCAATGAAGTTAACAGCAAGATAAGCAATAAGGTGGTAACTGGAGAGAATATAGAATCCAGGAAGAAAGTTAACTAGGCAAAGGAGGAGAGAGAATATGTTTGTATGAGGGAGAAAGATATCCCTGGGGACAGAGAGGCTTATGACACAGAGCAAGGAGTATGAAGGGCTTGAGACAGTTAAGAACTGAGAGGAGATGAAATCAGAGACCTTGTACAAGTATTGACCTCTGATGTAAGGAAAACTAAAACCTTCCTCAGATGTCACAGGCAGGGGAAAAGACAAGCACAAGGATAGAGGGGCTTTTAGATGGGTGGATATTTTCTACTTTGTTAATGAAACATTGAGGAAGTTGAGATCGTGACCTGGATCACAGTGTCCCAAAGAGTGTACTATGTGAATACTGTTTCTTCCAGGTCTGCAGAAGCAAGGTGACTACAACACATGGAAGGGTTGTGGTAGCATTTATGGCACATTTGAGGTTTGACAACTGTGGCATCCTCCAGATTTGTCCAGATGCCTGCACACAAGCATAGGGCACGTATTCATAGCCAGTTTTTTCTAGATATGAGATAATATGGGTAAGTGGAGAGCAAAGGCACAGAGGGCTTTTATGATACAATGATTATAACAGTGACTCACAGAATCAAAGTAGAATCAGAAAAGAAGCATGTGGAAGAGGGGTTGATGGATAGTGTTCACCTGGAGGGATCACAAAACTAAAAGACATAGAGATCCATCACTTGCTTTAGAGATGGTGGAGACTGTGTTATTTAAGTGGTGTGATCTAAGGTGTAGCCATAGGAGTAAGTGGCTGAGATTCAGGACTGCAAGAAAAGTTCAAGTTGAGCAAGAAGTTCAAGGCTCTGAGGGATGAGGATGCTGAAGATTGGGCATTTGGATTGTGACATTTCCCATAATGATAATGGATAAAAGCATAGAGAGGGAGACTATGACCCAGGAACTAAATTGAAGAATGATGACAGTTTGGTAGATAACCACAAAAAAGGAAGTGAGAAGCAGTGAATGTGTTTCAGAGAACAGACTTTTGCAAATGGCAGGGGAGCAGTAATGGATAAGAGAAGTCCTGTTGTTCCAACAACTGGTCTGAAATATGAGAAAAACTGCCTTCTCCATGAAGTTGGGGAAGGCACAACCCCCTCACAGTCAAACATACTTCAAATAAGGCAAAAGAATGAAAAGAATGTTGCAAAAAGTAGTTGTAGACTCAGAGATAGGAGCACTTGACAGCCCTGGGGAGGACTTTGGGGGCTGAGTTTGAGGAATGAAGAGATTAGTTCAGACCAAGACATGCACAGAACTAAGGTTGAGTAACTGTGACATTACAAATGCCCTCCACAGGTCAACCTTTCTATTCCTAGTGAATGGGTATGAGATTTGGAGAAAATTAGTTATCTAGTAGAATCAGAACTCTGTCAATGTTGGCCAGATCATGAATAACATCACTCTGTAAAGCACATGCTTTCCATCTATTATCTCCATTTCTCTAGGTAAAAATAGATTAGAAATTGAGATTATAATAAAAAAAATTTACCTTCACAAATAAACCATGCACAAATTCTGCCATGTCATTAGCTAGCAAGAGCAAAGAATTCAAAACTGAAATATCAATATCATTACAATTGATGTTGATTTTGACATTTCTTACCAATTTGTTGAGTTTTGAAGTTTAGTAGGATAGTATTTATTATCTCCAGTATTTCCATGTCTTCTGAATGGTTGTTTCATCATTATGGATCTTGGTTTCCTTGCATGTAAAATAAAGATACTACCCACACATGTGCAAAACTGTCATGAGAAATAGGAAGCAGTGTCTTTAAAAACATAAAATACTACATTGATACAAAGGAAAACTGATTAATTATTGTCTACCCCATCCAGAGTATTCCCTAGATAGGTACTCTGCCTTTTTAATTTTATTTGTATATAAATTATCCATATCTGTGTTTTCAGTAGCAGTTGGCAGGAAGCTAAAGGTCAGCCCTTTGCTCTTTCTACTCTCCTGCAAGGTGGAACAGACACTGTGGATACTGTGTGATGGAAACAGTTAAAGGACGCTCCTATCCCAGACTGGTCCCTTCCCTAATGCACTTAAGGGCTTCTAATGCCAATTTTGTCCTGAGTGCCTCCACTGTTCTGAAAGGGGAATGTTTCAGATGCGTGGATGGATGCTCAGCCAGCCTCACAAAGACCATACAGACTGAGAAGCCATCAGAAATCAGGGCAGTGTCCACCATGACATCAGGTGTGCAGGTTAGCTTCAGTTTCCTCTTTCATTGAAGACTCCCTTTGCATCCTGGTCTTCTAAATGACCCAGGAAAAGCCACCTTAGCCCTGACCTTACGAGATTGCCCATTTATTATTTGAAACTGGCAGGGATAAAGCAAACTAGTCCAAAGGCAGAAATATTAGGGATAATAACACTATCCTAGTAAGCTTCTAGAATTGACATATTCTCTGGCAGTACAGATGTTAATACAAATGAGGGATGAGGAGATAACAATGACATTTCAGTTTTTAATACTTTGCTCCATATGAATGCTTGGCAACCCAGCAGTTATTGGCACTCACCTGAGAGTGTGGTGAAGAGTGGTTCACACTCCATGATTCCAGGGCCTAGGTTCAAATCTTAGTACCGCCCTTGGACACAATTAACCCTGGACAAGTTGATATCATCTTAGTTTCTGCATTATAAAGTGTGTAAATAACAGTACCTCTCCACAGGGTTATTGTGAGAATTATGTACATTGACAACAGCTAGAAGTACTTTGTTTAGTGGTGGCACATTTGGTGGCCAACTAGATGTTAATGGTAATTGTTATTCCTCTATGGCTTTCCTCACAGTACCCCAGAAGGGCTCCACAGCTCATTCAAAATTCCCCTATCAAGAGCATATTTGTAAACCAAGCATGTTTTGAACAAAAATGTAGACAACAAACTAAACTGGTAGGAAACTCCCAAAGAATATGAAACCAGATCACTAGACAGGGGGTAGACCACTGTCCAGGTGGGACCTGGCATATATTGCCTTTCCCAGGAATTACAGCTAACAGAAGGACTCCAGCAAATCTTTCCCAGACCCGAAACAGTGGCATTTGCCTTAATCATTTCTACACTCTATGCCAGGACCGTAAAAATGAAGCGATTGGGGGAGATTGTTCTCTGTGATCACCTCCAGCTCCGACACTCTATAATCTCACGCCGAGTGCTCTGCTGTGTGGTGATACAATATGGAAATTGCCAATGCGGATAAGTGAAACCTCGACACGAACTGTGCAGATAGCTGGCTATTACACAATGGGAAATGTTGAGAAAATAACCTTATGGAGTGGAAAGTATTGGATTGTCTGATTATGACTTACTCTCCAATAAGAAGATATAACCATGCTTGGCCGCTCAAGGGTGAAAATGGGGTAATGTGTTAAAATGCTAATGAGATTGGAATCCTATAATAGATGTTTAGAACAGTTTAGCTTACCAAGACATGGGAAGTTGGAGCGCAAAGCCCGTAAATCCTGATGATAAGGCCAAACTCCTCAGAACACTCAAGGCCTTTTATAGTCAGATTCCAACCTGCCCTTTCAAACCATCTCCCCTCGCATACGCCCCAGCACCCTGTGTTCCATCCATAATGAGACATTTGACATTCCCCATACACAACAGGCTCTTCTGTGCTGATGCACACAGATTCTGTGTCAGGTTGCTGCACCCCACTATCATCATCCATTCCAGATCACCATCAATCACCTCACAGGAGAGCTTGGAGACTTTATGATGGGTCTCCCTGCCTCTAGTGTTGATTCAACTCTAACCCACTCTGTAGAATCACCACCATGTTTTTTCTTAGTCCTCAATCTAGTCATGTCCATCTTGCTTAGGGTTCTTCAGTGATCATTCATTGCCTTTAAAATGTAATCCAGATCTTTGATATGCCTTGCAAGACCTCTCATGATCCAGCATTTTGCTACAGCTCTCAGCTCATCTTGCATCCTTGGCTTCCTTGGAGGGCATTCTCCTGTCTTGCTGATGGAATGTCAACCCTGAACCCCAAAATACTAGTCTCTCTGCTTTCAACCTACCTTTCTCACCTATCTTTGCCTGACTTACTTCTGCAAAGAAAACCACCCCTCACCACCAAGACTAGATTACATAGATCACATCCCCTGGCTGTATGCCCTGTGGCTCATGTGCTTTTCCTATTGTAACACTCGTGCCTTATGGCAACAATTTGTTGAATGTTATTCCTTTTTTCAAATGTACTTTAGTCTCTTTCCTGGGCAAATTTCTACTTGCCAAAGCCTAGTTCTAACGTTAGCACCTGGACAAAGCCTTCCTGGTCCCACCAGTTCAGTCTTTACTCCTTTTACAATACTATCATAGAAACTCATATGGAGATATGTTTTTAACCAATTTCATTATTGAAAATTAGAACTTTGCTCCAGATAACATTTCACAATGCACCACCAAAAGTTATACTATTTTTAAAACAAATTTAACCTTTATTTATTTATTTAATTTTATTTTTTTGTGGTGCTGAGGATTGAACCCAGGGCCTTACCCATGCTAGGCAAGTGCTCTACCATTAAGCCACAACTCCAGCCCAAAGATACACTATTTTTGGTGATCCAGAGAATGATGAAGAAATTCAGGTTCTAAAATAATTTAGTGCCAGGACTAGGCTTATATACGTGTGTAAAATCTCCTTCTCGAAGGTTCCAGATGGTAATTCTTGGAAATGACCCTTTATTCCCTCTCAATGCATGTGAGCATTTGAATTCCTCTTGCCAAGTAGCAATAATTTCACAAGTTCCATGTTTAAAGCTCTCAGTGAGAAGTGACCAATAGCATAAATGTTACTTCCCTTTCTTTCATAACATAATGATCATCCTGTTGCAATATTAATCAATAACTAATTTCATAGTTGGACAACTGTTTTTAATGACCTCGTCCTTTGGAGACATTGTTGCACAAGTCTTCAGATCAGTCCCTGAAGGATCTGTCATCAAAAGGGCAAATTCATTCACTTGTCATAAAGCAGGAGCCAAAAGCCTCATTACATTAATTAAGGAAAGATGCAATTGGGTCCTTGTTGGTGGAGAGCTTAGAAGTCTCATGTCTGGACCTGAAAAGGGATTCAAATGGAGTCATCCAGTAAAAGACATTTGGAATAATATATAAAGAGCCCTAATTGGTGCAAATTGTGAAGTCCTGGGCCTTTGTGCCTTGGTCTGATTTTAGTTATTTCTTGAAGGAGTTTCCTACCTAGTCTTGCCAGGGTAGTCAGAACCAAGGGATTTACCAGGCCTCTTCTTCATATGAGTTTATTAGCTTTCAAGAACTCCATCTTCCTTTGGGTGGCCATTTCCGTGGAGTATGCTGAGACTCGGGAAAACAACTCCATAGTCACCTGGCCTTCAGTTTTCAAAGAATGGAAGAAATGAACTGACTGGGAACCATGTTTATCCAACTCTAAATGCTGGCATCCTTGACATAAGTTTTACACATCTGATAGTTAAGCCAAAATTAAGCAAAACCTTATGAACTACCTTATGACTACCAGGAGTCATTCTTAAATATGCACCAAAATTCTCCAGGTAACCTGAAGAAAGGATTTCTTTTAAAAATCTTTATTTTATTAGTGAGAAAAAAACAAACTTCAAGAAGTTACAGTGAGCAAGGACTTTAAACAGGAATCTTTAAGAATCACTACTCTTTCTGTCCCATTATACCAATCACATTTTTCTTAATATTCTACCCATGTGGTAATAAATTACCTGTCTCTCTATATATTTCTCATCTTCTCATTATCAAAACAGTTCCCTCAGCTTCATCCTGGTTTCCAGAGCTATACCTTGGTTAGACTGAAGACTTTCCAACATGCAGCTCTGATCTTCTCACTTGCTGAGAAAAAGTCATTCAGAACAACTTCTGCTCTTTAATCAAATAGTCATGTTAGGATTCTTTTTTTCTTTTTCTTTTTTTGGGTAACAGGGATTGGACTCAGGACCATTCGACCATTGAGCCACATCCCCAGCCCTATTTTGTATTTTATTTAGAGACAGGGTCTCACTGAGTTGCTTAGCCCCTCGCTTTTGCTGAGGCTGGCTTTGAACTCATGATCCTCCTGTCTCAGCCTTCTGAGCTGCTAGGATTACAGGCATGGGCCACTGTGCCCAGCTATGCTATGAATCTTTGAACATACTTTACGCCTTCTAAACATCACACTCTATCTCACTCTTCCCTCCTCTAAAATGCCCTTTTCACCAGTACTCACTTATTAGAATCACTTTTACTCTTCTAAATCCAAATGCTTCCCCTTCTCTGAAGTCCTTCCTTAGGCTCACTCCCAGTCCTCTGAAAATTTGAGATTCCTGCTTCCCTTCTTGTGATCTTCTTAGTACATTATTTGGATTTATTCTATGATTCATCTCTCTTACTAGTTTGAATTATATATGTGCCTGGTTAATTTTTCCTGCTAAACTTTAAACTCTTATGTACCTCAAACTTTCTCATCTGTGCACAGTACGATTCCTGGATTCTCTCTCCTTTGCTCCATTATTTATGATTCAGCAAGTGATTCCTGCCCATCTGAACCCCTAGGGAATTATGGCATTCCCATGCCCCATGGCCAACCCCACAGAGTTAACAAATGAACTGGACTCCACAGGGCCACCGGTTTACTTTGCAAAGTCCTTCAATAGCCCTGCATTTAGCTCTGCATTTAGCTCTGCATGGGAGGGGATATGTTGCCAACCTGAAAATGAGATATCTGGATCAGTCAATGTTAGCCAAGGGCTATGATGTTGGAACTATTACTCGTGAAAGAAATACTACCCTGAAACAGAACTAAGAGCTCCTTGATTCTAAGGGGAATACCAATGTTCTTTCAGAGAAAAGAAGATTTATGTTTTCCTTTCTGAAGATTCCATTGTTTTTCAAAATCAGACCTTGCCTAGTAGCTATTAGAACACTCTCAGAATCACCCCCATTTTAGCCCATTCAAATAACTCGTGGAGGCCTGACTGAGGTCTTCCTTCCTTTCTTCCTTCTTCCTTTCCTTCCTTCCTCCCTTTCCTCCTTACTATTTCTCTCCACTTTTACCTTTTTTTATTCCTTTAATATATATTATTCTGTGTTAAAAACTGGGGAGAGGTTTGAGTGTCATTAGGTAGTGTTAAACTGGCACTCTGACCAGGGAACTTAGAAGTCTTCAAACACTGCCCCAAATCCCTCATCACAAAGTACCTGACAAAATAAGAAGCAAAGTGATGCTATTGTTAGCTCTGGCTTTCATGCAAAACCTTAAAGTTGAAAACTTGAGTAAGTTGTGCCTAATCATTTCTTTTCCTTAATCTTGCTGGTCATAAATAACTTTAGATCAAAGCAGACAATGAGGCCTGAACCATTTTGTGATCTTTAACAGGCAAAGACAATCCTTGAATGTTACCACTAAGAGAAAGGAAAAAGTGATCCAAGTCCTCCCTGCCATGGCTGGAAACCGAGAAAGTAGACAATGAGCTACCATCATAAAGACTTATAATAAAAATCACAGCAGAAATAACGTCTACTAAAAACAAAGCAAAATAAACAAAAACCACAAACAACAAAACCACACAAAAACAGCCCCATCAGTAAATTTACACACAACCAACGAAGTCCAGGAATCTTCTTCCTCAGAAATGGAGGCAAATAAGGGCAAGCCCTTGAATTCTTCCTGGAGATCAGTAGACCTGCTCCAAGCCAGGCACCATGCTGGGCTCCAGAGAGACAAAGATAAACAAGACCCAAGGTCTCTTGTAGGAGCACTCCCCATACCTTCAACCCCTCCCTTTCCTCTTTTCCCATTCTATGATGATGAAACACATGCCCGGCAGAGCGTGCCTCATTGGTTGTAACCTCGGGGCCATGATTGGTCCAAGGATCCTATATAAGCTTCTGTACTTCCTGGATTAAATGGGTTCTGCATCTCATTCCAGCAGAGCAGTCTTACCTACCCCAAAGTCTGGGTGGAGTGACTCTGCAGACCGTCACCCCAAACCTCATCCCATGAAACCCCACTTCATCTTCCCTAAAGACCCCTTTTCATCTCCTGGGACCCCAAAGCCTCATCCTGTGAGACCCCACTTTGTCTTCCCCAAAGACCTCTTTTCGTCTCTCAGGACCCCAACTCGTTGAGCAGACCCAGGAGGTATGACTTCAAACAATAGTCTCTCTCGGAAGAATTGTCATTCTAATGAGGAAGGTAGACAAGTAAAGGATTCCAAATCTACATGATGGGAAATAGTAGAGGTGGAGCTGATACTGAGCTGGTAGGCACTGGTAGGACCACATAGGCTGGTAAAATAACTGAAATTCTGGAAACTCTTCAGTAAAATCCTGCTTTCTGGAGCCTCTGTTTATCCTCTAGTCTCACCCTCACTGCCCTTGTCTACATTGGTCCCACCCCACGTCAGACCTCAGGGTCTAGCAGAGACCTGAAGGACTGTATTCCACATTAAAACTGCAGCCATTCTGATTGGTCAGTTCCTGGGGTGACTCCACAGTGTAAGTACATGCAAAGTGGTACAGTCAGAAGAAGGGGAGGAGACGTGAGTCTCACAAATATTTCAATCTACCTTCACAAATGAAAGGCACTTAAGCTATCTCCAAGACCACGGGAGATTCACCAGATGGGCTTCACAGGCAAAGCACAGCCCAGTGTCAAGGTAAAGAAGAGGATTCCATGTAATGAAATGGAATCTGTGGGTCTTGGATGAAAAGTATTCAGAAGAGAGTTCCATAAGAGGAAGGATAATACCAGTTTCCAGTAATTAAATAAAGGGTCTTATATGCTTTCAACTTCTGGAAAGTCTTAATGAAGGTGTAACGTGGCAATTGCTTCTATTGTTAGACAAAAAAAAAATGGAAAAGACATACATTTTGTTTCATGTTTTTTTTTCTTTTATGATTTTTTTTTCTGATGGATCCCCAAAGAGAAGGCAACAACAGTTATATCGGATATGGTTGCAAAACATCAGAACTTTGCCCCTAAATCCTCATTATTTGCTATGAACTGCTCATGTCTCCTTTCTCCTCACTCTACTTATTGGAGAAATAAAGCCAATGTGTACTTTACGTACTGTAGCAGGTTTTTCAAATCATAGCCTTTGTTTTAGGAAAATTTATGTAGGGACCATAATACAAGAATTAGGGCATGATTTTCTGTTCATTCTGACAATCTTAGAGACACTGGGCAGTGCACCAGAACTAAAGAGCTTACTTGTTCATGGAGATATTACTCCCAGAGTTTCACACAGAGTAGGTACCCAGTGTTTCCCGATCTATTAGTCATTACCTCTATCAATCTTCATCTTTCTGAAACAAAGTGTTATTCTCCCTCCAGAGGATATAATTAATGCCCTCCTTCCCCTTAGCCATTTTAATCACTGTCCTTTAAAATAAATATATCTTACTATCATTTTGAGGGGCAGCAGCAGCCAAAGCTTCCGAAACTCACTTCTCTATGTGAAGAAAATCTCCTTGATTTCTGTCTCTGAGTCATCCTCACTAAACTCATGTTAAATTGGATTGAGTACCCACAGTGCACCAGGGACCATGGGATAAAAGCTGAAATTCCAAACATAAAGAGGTTACAGGCCCTGGCCTCACTCCCAGGACTCTCCACAAGGATACCAATAGGTGAATCCACAATTCTACTAGTTTTCTGGGTTCAAGTGATTTCTTCTCAGTGATATCAGGTCAATGTCTCCAGGCTTTGTTCTCCAAAGTTTTGTAGAATATAAATAGGGGATACATATGAAAAACTTTTCACTGACCAATTACATCTCTAGTTATACAAAGGTCTTTGCTGCAGGATGTCTAAAAGCCTTTAATATGTGCTTTACATTGTGGTTGTCCCACAGGGGAGCATTCCCCAAATCCCATTAAACAGAAGAAGTTTGACTGCAGGTAACCTCAGGGAGGATGAGATGCTCTGGAGAATCCACTTGGTATAATGCTATTCAGCCCTGTCCTGGTTGAGGAGAGAGCCCATCACCCGAAGAGTGTTTCTTGGACTGTTGCTGCTAATCACATTTCTTTGCATTTACTTACTCTGGAGCCCAGCAGACTTCTTGGGCCAATCACCCCCATTTGATGGGAGCATTCTGCAGTGGGTCCCAGAATCTTGGCATTTCACTAGTGAGAAGGGCATAGTGCCATCATGACTGGAAACCCTGCTGCGAATGTACGACATTTCTATATTTCTCGATAAGAACAATTCCAGTAACTATCTTTTCCAAAAATGAAAGGGGTGTATGTTTGTGCATTGAATGTTTTCTTTTCCTTCTCAAACCAGAAAAATTTCTATCTATTCCTACCATTTGTTTCCTCTAACATGTGACAGATTATATGCCCGAAACTATTGTGCTTTTAGTAAATCTAAGGAACCCTGCTTTAAATGTATTTATGTAGTTATTTGCTAAAATTTTAGTTTTGATAAAATTCTGCCTTATCAGAATGAAAGTACAATAAGCTATATAAATCAACATTTGGCAAATGATATTCCATGCTGACATTTCTGTTCAGGAATTGGTATTTTATTTGGGTCATAGACGTCTGCTGAATTTATTAAAAGTAGTTGAATTGTCTTAGAGGGTCAGCAACTATTGATGAATTCCTTCGTTTTCGAGAACAATTTTAGCAGCTTCTTGATGTGCTAGGAGTCTGTGTTAGTCAGCTTTTTGTTGTTGTGACCAAAATATCTGACAAGAGCAACTTAGAAGAAAAGTTTATTTGGGGCTCAAGATTTTTCAAGGGTACAGTTCATGGTCAGTCAGCTCCGTTTCTCTGGGGCTAAGGTGATACAGAACATCATGGCAGAAAGGTAAAACAGAGGAAAGCTTCTTTGCTCAGGGCATCTGGGAAGCAAAGAGAGAGAAAGTGGCCAGTGGCAGATAGGTTCTAAGGTCACACCCCCAGGGACTGACTTCCTCCAGCCACACCTCACCTGCCTACAATGATCACCCAGTATCCATTCAAATGACTAATCCATCAAATGAATTAATCCACTGATGAGATTATAGCCTTCAAAATTGAATCGTTTTACCTGTGAACAATCCTGGATTGCCTAACACATGAATTTTTCAGCAAACATCCCTATATCCAAACCATAACAGGATATTTTCTGTACGGTAATCATTAAAAAGTATGATGTAGTTTATTTATTCAGAAGCACTTATGGAGTACCTGCTAAGTGCCTGGAACCATGGTAGAAGCTTAGGGCATGGCAGTAGTGAAAATACCTCTTGGATGTCTGTGTGTGATGAGGGGCTGCATGTTCTGGCGACTGGAAGGTGAAGTTATACAAATTCTGCTAAATAAAAAAAGGCTCCCCCTCTCTCTCTTTTCACCCCATCCCCAAACTGCAGTTCAGGGCTGGGGATATAGCTCAGTTGGTAGAGTGCTTGACACACATGCACAAGGCCCTGGGTTCAATCCTCAGCACCACAAAAAAACCCAAACAACAAAAACAACAACAACAACAAAAAAGCTGCAGTTCACATTTTTGTGGGGCCAGTGGCACTAACAAAAATATATGGATGTGAGTGATGAATGTTTCTTTGACAGACTGTAGGACAAAGGTGATTCTGGAGGTCACCATTGTCTCTGTTAAATGTAATCATGGAGAAACAGCCTCAATGAACCAGGAGCCTTCTACCAGCTTCTGCAAAGCACCATAATGCTACTGCCAGCTTGATTTTTTTTTAAAATATTTTTTAGTTGTTGATGGATTTTTATTTTATTCATTTATAATTTTTATGTGGTGCTGAGGATCGAACCCAGTACCTCACGCATGCTAGGCAAGCGCTCTACCACTGAGCCACAACTCCAGCCCCTGCCAGCTTGATTTTTAAGGGACTGTAGCAGTTGAGATTGTATAGGGGTGAGAGACAGCATAAGTCTCTGCTGTAAGAAGGAATGGCATTTTCACCATGTAGAGCAGGGGCTGACTGCCTGGGATGTGCAGGAGAATCTCCTGGCAGGTTGGAAAGTCACAGCTCGCTGGGCTCCCCCAGAATTCCAACTCAGTAGGTCTAGAAAGAGGGCCCTACACATTTGTGTTTCTTAAGATGCCTGGTGCTTCTGATGCTGATCCAGGGACTCCATATTCTTCATGGATGGAGAAGTTCTCTGTCACTTAAGTCATTCCAACTGTAGGACAATTAGTGAAAACATTCAGGATGCTGATTTCAGCATGGGAAGGGGAGGAGTTGTCTAGATTGATGGGAACTAGTATTTCTGAGAACTGATTCATAATGCCAGGAGTCCTCCATACATTATCTCACAATCCCACCACACTCTGGGCAGGTTAGTTTTGGTCAAAATGAAAAGCATCTCATTAACTGGAATCTGCAGAAGAGCTGTTTTCCTCTCCAAACATTCAAATATACCCTATGCTTGCAACAAAATGCTCTCCTGTTTTTCATGTGGGTATGTATGAATGATTTCTTGAGATTCAACACTTGTAAGAGGAGAATAACAAGCCCACACTCGTGACATCTTTGCTGTTGAAAGAACGGGACTCAATGTATCAAAGCCACCCTCCAGAGTCCTCTTCAATGTGGATAGCTTGCTTAGTACCAACTAAGTTTCCATAAATTTTGAGTACTTTCTTTTTCTTTATATTGCAAGCTTCATGTGTGATCAAGTGTAAAATCACTTGTGACTTTGTGGCCTCATTCATGGGCTACATTGGAAGTGTTCAGTAAATTTTACTGAATAAACTGATCCTTTACGTACTAAAAAAAAAAAAAAAAAAATAGAGCAAAGCCCACATTGGATTAAAGTAGCCTAAAGGATCACCAACCTAAAATATTCACTTTATGTTTGAAGCTTCCTGTTAAAAATACAATATAGTACCTTCAGGGATTATGCTACTTCACTAACATCTTTATTTCAATTACTCGTACCTCAGCTCCACCTCTGTCCAGGAGAGTTTTGCCTTGTAAGGAATGGAGCCCAGGGTGTAGATCTCTGGATGGAGAATTCCGTGGAGGGAAGAGCTTGTGGGGTCAGGGAGTAGGGAGTCCTGTACCATAAAATTCAGCTTGAATGCTTAGGACAACCTAGGCAAGACGAGAGGAGAGGAGAGAAGAAAAGAGAGCTCTGTGGTCCAACTATCTCCCTCCCACAAAACTGCCTTAGCTAGAGGGGGACCCAAGGAAAAGTGATCTCTCGTATTTTAATTTTTGAGTGCTTTATTGTTAGCACCAAAGAGCTATGAACCCAAGGGATCTTAAAGTTGCCCTCATTTGAAACTTCATACAATCTTTTACCAAACTCTCATCAACTCCTGTGATCATCTTGACCAGGCCCACCCCAAACAAGTCCAGAGTTCTGAAATCCATGCCATAAGAAGCAATTCATTCCATTAAAATATTAGTAATATACTGGTGATGATTATGGCTACTGGAAGAGGATACCATTTACTGGGAACTGTGCCTCAGCTGTGGGGTAACCACGCAAGGTACCCCTCCTCATCTCATCTTCACAACCCCAAGGTGAATGTGAGTACCTTAACCTGCACATCAGCAAACTCTGGCTTGGAGCTTGGTGGATCCAGGGTCTCTGGAGTCAGGGTGCTAAGATTTGAATTCCAGCTCTGCCTGTGACCGGGTGCTTGATCTTGGGGTGAGTCATATAGATGCTAAGCAACTATTTATCATCTGTGAACCAAGATAATAGTAATCTGATTGTAAAGATGCATTTGATAATGTAGGTGATGTCATTACCAGAGTGCCCTGCATGTAGTTAACCCCCTGATCCTCAGCACTGGGAGCACCATCAGCATAACAGACCTCTCAGCCCCAGCTTCCCTGGCCCTGAATCCATGCTTCCAAAGGTCCTCACCACCCTACCCTGTTCTTTCCCCCAAACCATATCCTGCATTGCTGTGCTTGAATACCCAAAATCTCCCAAACAGAACTTTGCCCAGATCTCCTTTCCCCATATAACTCAGAAAGGTTTTATGAAGGAAGGGTGATTTGGAAAAGGAAGTCATGAAAAAATTGAGTCCCATAACTTGAAATTGAAACTATGACTTCAGGTCTCATCTTGGTTCTTTGCAAGGACACAAAGAGCTTCTCTTAAGAGAAATTCTGCTTCCCCTACAGGGTCCATCATCAGGCATAGCAAACTTTTACCTTCATGGACATGCTCCTCCAACAAAAAATTTAAAAAATAAAGGATTCTCCTATAAAAAAAATAAATAAATAAAGGACTCTATCCTTAAAAGACAGAGAAATCTGTGTGCTCAGATGATGAACCTTACAGCCTTGCCACAAAACACCAGGGATTATATCTCAGACTGTCTATTCTTGAACCTCACTTTGGAGAAGAAACCAAACTACTTTCAGTGAGGGATCCATAGGCAATGGGGATCACCTGGCAGGAAGGAACAGCAAGGGTTTTGGCTTTGTGAATGACTGGCCAGGTTTTTGGAGACAGGACAGGAAAAAAAATACAGGCTGCCTAGAAACTCTTGGATTTCAGATTTAATTATCAGACTATTCCTGGAGAAAGAAATACATATTGTCTGAGATGGGCTCACAAGCTGATAAATATTTAATGAGCAAATAATGAATCTTGGTATAAATATTTAATGGAGCAACATCAAGGTATACCAGGCGGTGGGTGTACACAGGGAAAGAGGCTCTAGACAATAAGAGAATTGAGTTGAAAGTTGACTGGAGGTAGGTCCAGGAAGTTATCAATCTCTCCGAGGGGAAGCTGAGTCTCCTTTGAAAACAGGTTGCTTGCTTAAATAAGAAAACAGATGAGCTGCTTTGCAAAACGTGAACTGCCATGGAAATAACTGCAGGTAGTATGTTTATTATCATTTTCACTATTGATGTGAAAGACAGCATTAGTTTATTTATTTGTAAGATGTAACCCTTGAGGGAGTTAGTACAAGCAAAATAAAAATCTAGGTGAGATGAGATGAACATTCCTTTGAGAGGTTACAATTATGTTTACAGGTGTAGAGACTCAGGAGAAGAAGCAGATGGTATAACTCTCGGGAAAGCTCCAAGAACAGATTCCATTTATCTTGAACACAACATGTGGCCAAAATTGTGTCAGTGCTAGGACCCCGGAATGAATAATCCCAGCTCCATGTGGATCGATGTGATCCCATGATTAGAGATCTCATCATTAGCCAATGGAGGTCGTCATGTGGTGTGATCATCAGAAAGATAGAATCAGGAAAGACCTACAACAGCACAAGAATAAATCAAGGAAGACTTTCTGGGGGAAACAGCTTCTGGGTCATGCCCTGAAAGGTAATTTGCTGACATTGTTATCACCTGTTTATCTGGGTCTTCTCATTCAATGGAAAGTCCCAATGAAGACAGTGGAGATGGAAATCCACAAAGTAACAATTTTCACTAAGTAAGGGATTTTAATATGCATTAACAAATGATAATTAAAGACAACATACACTTCTGATGGGAACTTGTATATGCATGCGTGTGTGCGTGCATGTGTTTGTGTGTTTGTGTGTGTGTACGTGCGCACACACACACGGGCCTGTGTTTCTGGGCCTTTGGGATGTGCATGAGGTACCAGGCAAGCAGAAACCAAAGCATAGAGTGCTTCTTGCTGGAATTCCTTGAAGAACTTAAAAGCAGAACCAAAAATAGACTTTAGCCCCCTTTGCTCTCTGTTCCTTTCCGCCATCTGTCAGCCCCACTCCCCTAGGGAGAAGCTTGCGCTGACAGTCACAGAGTAAGGGAACAGAGGTGTGAATGGGGGAGTTTTCTTTTTTTCTACCAAGCTGATTATCTTCCTTCAAGGTAGAGGAACACCAAGCTTGAGTCTTCTCACCAGTCAGATATTGAACCAGAGAGGGAACTCTATTAGCCCACCCAAGGTCACTGGGCACCTTCATCTTAGAGGCACAGCTAGATTTCCTGGTGCCACGTGGGATTCTAGGCACAACCATACCATAGCCCAAGGCTCCTCTCTTAAGTCATTGGATGGTGCATACTTGGAGGGGTTAAACTAGGGGAGATCTTTATGGTAGATTTTCCTAGCTTCTTGGTAAAACAAATATTTCTTAACCTCCTTCCCAAGGATGAGCCACAGTCCTCACATGAACTGTGCAACAGATGCTGTTTACTTCAGGCAGCACAATCCCTTCCAACCCCTTGTGCATAATAGGCAACTGAGCCTTTCATCTCTGGGGCCTGGAGACCCCTGGAGACAAGCAGACAGATGGATGTCCTGCCTCATTCTCGGGAGGTCTATTATCATCTTTTTAGTTTCTTCTACCCAAGTTTGAGCTTGTGTTAAAATAGGACAGAAGGGATTTGGAATCAGTCTCAAGGGAACCCAAAACTTGCTCTACTCCATACCATAACCCTAATCTTCTCTTACTTCTTGCAAAGGACTGGCAATCAGCATCAGAGGCTGAGTCTGGACTCCATCCTCTTCTGTTGCTTGGGGAGGGTGGAGTGGCACTTCCAATGTCTCTTTCCTGTCTCAAGACTTAGCCCTACTTACTGGAGTCCAAACATCCTCCTGGAGAAGAGCAATCTCAGTAGGGCCCCATATAGCACGATGCCACCCCTGACTTTGATGTGAATGCTCAACAAATGCCTGTGGGGCAGCTAAGCCTAGGCAATGCTTTGAGGATCAGGGCAGCCGGGGCTCCTCCTCCTCATGGGACTTACAGCCTAGGAAGGAAAGAGATGTATTAACTGAAATTACTGCAATTAAATGCAGCTGAAACTCAAAGAGACAACATGATGTCCTCAGTATCCTAGAGTAAGTTGCAAAAGAGACAGGAATTGGTCAGTCCGCCTGCATGTGACTGCATCTTTGGTAACTGAGGCTACTACCTGGAGGAAGACCTTCATCCCCACCCCAGAGATTCCTCAAGTTCATTCTTCCTCTGCCTGCAGGATTATATCATGGAAAATTTCAGAATCCCATCTCCTGCTTGCCTAATTCTTATTTAACAATAAAACTTGTGGATTCTAAATACGACTTCCCTGTTGCTTCTTAGGGTGAGACAAGGACCTATAGAATTTGCCCTCATGGATGGGCCCAAGAAATATCAGTGGATGCAGCATTTGGGAGCTTGAAGGGACTTTAACTGGTTGGATGTTGGCCTATCTACCTTTTTCTTCTTTCAACAGCAATAACTTGATTTCCAAGCCGTCGTAAACAAAACCCAAAGATGAAAATGTTACCAAAGCTGAGCTGCTATTCTTTAATCAGGGGAAGAAGTCTTCATGGGTCCTCCCACCCAGACTCCCCTTTCTGGGGACAACTCTTTAAGGAACTTCAGGACCTTGGGCTCAGAGTCTGGAAATTATTGATCTATGATCTAATGAAACCTCTCATTTCATAGAAGCAGCTTTACCATTTGCCTGTGTGTAATGTTCTGCCAACAACTTAACCTCTCTGGGCTGGTACATCCACCTCTGATAAGTGGATGGATGCACTTGTACACAGTCTACAGGACCCCTGTCCAGGGCCTGATGAGGTGCTGGATGTCAAAACCCTCTGAAGACTGCAGAGCATGTCTGCCTGGGAGCACAGCGGTGTTGGAACCCCAGCCCACTACTTTGTAGTTAGTTGTATGAAAGAGGTTCTCTGGACAGGTTCTTTCATCCATAAAATGGGAACCACTACAGTGCCTATTTCCTAGCCTACTGAGAGTTTTAAGTCAGACGATGTTTAGCGTAACAGGTTTGTTATAATTGCCTGAGCTGTCCAAAGGGCTCAAAAAATGGTTTTTTTTCCCCATTTTAGCTCCATCATCCTCATCACCATAATTGTCATTTCAATTCTTCCTTTTGATAAAACTAACCAACCTCTCCACTTTCACCTTGCACACGAATGTGGAATAATGCAGTCCCGGCATGGGATGGAGACAATCTGTGACCACAAAGGGACCATTTGACCTACAAAGGAGGTCAACACATTACAAGATATGGAGAGATGGAGAGGTTCTGCTGATATGGGTGGCACACCTGTAACCAGCCACAGGACGAAATGCTTATCTTCTAGATATTTCATTGAGCAAGAACACCACCCCCCCCAATGATTCTGTTTGTTGTAGTGCGTGCGCGCGCACACACACACACACACACACACACACACACACACACACAGGCCCTGGTGGGGGGTGGGTCTTGCCTGTAGCAGCACAGCACAGTCCTTTACAGGATGACCCAGACAGCTTGCTTCTCACGACCAAGCTTCCTCTTCTGTGACTTATCAGCCACATTCTCCAGGCCACCTCTGCCTTCCTCAGCCTCACACGGGCCCCCTGGATCTCAGGGATGGCCACTGGTTCTTCTTCCAAACTCAGAGCACACCACCAATTCCATGGAAATGTGCCTTGAAGAGGACAACACTCCAATTACTAATCGAATGAGCCAATTTCCCCCTCCTCTCTCCCACAAAGACACGCGTGGCCCCAGCGCTCCCCAAGCCCTGCACAGATAACGGCAGAGGGAAGGAGGGAGAACCCTGCTCGGCAGTTCAAACCCACTCACTGCACAAGCTGGAAAATGAAATGACTGATACCATGTAATTAGGCCTTAATTATTTATCATTTTTGGTTAATTACTGCCACTTGCAAGTTAACAGGTTGTAAAACTCTTGGGCTGTGTTTATTAAATGTTACGCGATCATTAGCAAGGAAGTGCCATCTTCCAATGTTAATGAAATACCCGTAAAAATCCATGACTACGAGCAATGCAGGACTCAAGGCCACTTGGAACAGTGCTTCATGGATTTATGGCTAATTATATATTGTTGTAATCCACATTGCCATGTTTGGGAGGATGCCTTGAATTAAAGGCTACAATATCTCTGTGGATTCTCCCAACATTCCTCACGCGCACAGGGCAGATAACAAGAGGTAGAAGAAAGAAGAAAGAAAGAGTGTACAGAATGACTCCTGTTTCAAAATTCTCTCCTCCTCTCAGAGTCAGTGTCTGAATGTCTGCTGTTAGAAAGTCATTCCTTGGTGTACAGTGTTATCCAAATTATGCAGGTGTCCCTTAGCAAGCAAACATCCCTGGGAGAAGGAATTCTTTATAATTGAGTGGGAAAACGTGACTTTGCAGAAACCCTCATGAAAAAGAGCTAGAAATTTTAGCTAGTAATTAATTCAACATCGGTTCCCATGCAAATTAAATGAGCATTAGGCCATAATAATACAGGCATAAGTACTAGAACAAAGGAGGTGAAACCACAGGCATGCCTCAGGTTTAGTCCTGGAGATTACATTTTGAAAGGAGCATTGAAAGGCTAGAATGAACTCTTGACAAGGTGAACTTGCTTCACAGGAGAGAACCCATTCCGCTGGCAGACTTTTGAAAGGATTGGGGATGCTCAGCTTGAAAAGGCAAAGACTGGGTAGTTTGTTAATTGTTTTCAAATACCTTAAAAACTCCCCGTGGATTGGAAACAAATTTATTATGTGTGTCCAATAGATAGAAGCATCTTGACAAGCTTCCTCTTTCAAAATTTTAGGAAAGCAGAACCTGGGTGATCACCTGTTACCCATGCAGAGCGTCAGGTGGAAGCCTGAATGGAAGCTTTTGAAGTGTGAATCTGTGAATTTGAAGTTGTCACCATGGTACCATCCATTTGTGGATTCCGTGTCTTCCCTGCCACTAGAAGTACAGGACAGTCAGAGACCTCTAAGGACCTGGAGGTGAGGTGAAGGGTTATTGAAAGATAAAAAGATGTTCAGAAAATAGAGGTGTATCTAGCTCAAACCAATGTATTTTTAGACAAGTTGTTTTTATTCTGGGGAAATGAATGCATAATCTCTAGCTGTGGAGAGAGAAGAGTCTGGAGTGAGATTTTTTTAATCATTGATGACCAGAAGAGAAATAACTTCAGTCCCAAGGTTTCCACCAATTCGTCCTGGACCTGGAGTTATTTTCTCATTCTGTGGCTTAGTTTCTCCATCTACGGATAGGGAGCTCCACTTGATGGTCTTTCTGGTTCTTTCTCTACACACTGTGAAATGGCTTTGGGTTCTAATGTTGAGGTAGCTCTGTGACCTCAGCCCACTGCTAGACCTACCTGGGCCTCTCTTTCTTTACTTAGGGATCACAGAAAATGATGTCTGTCTCTCAGCTGCCTCTCCAAGATACCATAAGGAATAATGAGGCTATTTGTCGCTCCTCTGAGCTCAGTGTTGAATGTTCAATCGCTATCGAGAGGCACTTGCATGCAGACATTTCAGGTACATAATATAATATTATAGGAATAGAAAAGCATAAAAAGATTTGTAATTAAGATAAAGAATCAATCAACCTATCCTTTCTATTTTATAAGCTCAGCCCAAGTAAGTGGCAAGTGACTGCCTTCAAGGTCATAGAGTGTATATATGTGGGTTTATATATTTAAAGTGAAATAAAACCCTCAACTGAAACAAAAAAATCGGTGTTGTCAGTCACTGATTTAATCAATAGATAGGGATAGGACGCTGTGCTTGGGGCACTATAAAAAGCATCATGGGCCACTAAAACATCTCAGAGCTTGAGTTGGAGTTGTCCAGAAATAGCTTCCATGCACCAACAGAGCTGGCCGATCAACTCTGGAGCCTCGGGGCCCTTTACAATGTACAAGCACATAGCAGGCACTTGCTAATGGCATCACGAATCAACCTTGAAGGCAGGTCTTCTGCACCCTAGGAAGAACAGTGCAATTAAAGCATTAAGATGAGTCCAGAGAAGGAAGAAATTTTTGCAGCTGAGAAAAATCAGAAAATGCTTCATGGAAAAAGTCTGCTGCTGGAATTTTGGAAGAAGGTGGTGATAGGACTATCCAGATGGAGTTTCAGTAAAACCAGCGGCAGGAAGGCAGAACAGTGTGGGCCAGGTGCAGGGAATTTTTCCAATTGCTCATCCTTTCTTCTCCCACTGGTTTACTCGGCCAGGACAACTCCCAGCGTCTCTGTCCGGTTTCCCCATGACGGTCTACTTTAACCAGCACTGCTGGTTTGTACTCCTAAAGCACAGTGACAATCCTGATCCTAACCTAGTCACAAGCCCATGCTGGCTCCCCACTATCAGCTGAATGAAGTTCGAGCCTCAAAGCCAGCAACCTAAGCCTCCATGATCTGGCTACAGTGATTCTGAATGAATGAACTTATGGCTGCTCTGTCCACAAAGCCCCTGCTGGGTGGTCTTGTCTCCCTCCACCATGGACACTCCTTTGCTCTTCCCATGCTTGGCTTGTGTCTTCCTTGGTGTAGGAAAGTCCTTATCCTAGCATCTTCTGGTTCACCTTCTAAGCACGCGTCAAGGTCTAAATCCGGTACCACCTCTTCATGGAATTTGAACCTGAACTCCCACAGAAGTTCTCAGTAAACTCCTATTCCTCTGCCTGCATCACTTACAGCTCCTGTTTTTCTGTCTGTCTGGTTTGACTTGTTACCAGACAAAGGAAATCTCCTTACAGGCAATTTCCTTAGAATAAAAACCAGTTCAGGGCCCTGAGCTGGTGCTCGGTGTGCAACAAATCCCACTGAGTGGCTGTCAAGCTCTCAGAGATTCCCTAGTGGCTCTTGGTATGTCCCTCCATTCTCTACTAGTAGAGATCAGTTGATGCAGAGACCCAGGACCAGAGTTGGGTCCCTCAGACTCTTGCTGTGGGCATGGGAATGAAGACCTAAAGTCTGGAGGAGCAGTGGGGCTTAGTCTTCCCACAGCAGGAGCTACAAAGACCACAGAAGGCCCACTGCTGAGGCCCCTGCACAGCCCTGCTGCTTCTTTGTTTTGTTTATTTTTTTTTAATTCTTCTATCAAATCAGTGTGCTGGGACTGCCCAAACAAAGTACCCCAAACTGAGTGTTTTAACAACAGACATCTATCGTCTCACAGTTAGGCAAGTGGCTAGTCTGAAATGGAGGTGATAACAGGCTTGATTTCTTCTGCAGGCTGTGAGAGGACTGTTTCAGGGCTCCCTCTCTGGCTCGTAGGTGGCATCCTTTCCCTGTGTCTATTCACATCATCTTCTTTCTGTGTGCGTCTGCCTCTGTGTCCAAATTTATCCTTATCATAAGGACACCAGTCACATCAGATCAGGGGCCCACTCAACTCCAGGATGGCCTCTGCTCACAGGTTCTCAGAGACCCCTTCAGTGAATGGGAGCGGCTCAAACTTAATTAGGGGTCTCTGCCTCTCAGTGAGTCTGACCTTAACTGCGGTCATCCCACAATGAGGCAATTTCCAAATAAGATTGCATGCTGAGGTCTGGGGTGTTCAAACTTCAGCATATGACTTTTGAGGGGGCACAATTCGACCCATAACAAGTTCTGGCTCTTGGAGACTGTGAGTGGCTTTGGTGTGTTTCCAAAACCCCTTCTTTGGTTTCCCTAAAATATTCAGGGTTGAGATGCTTGGAACTGAAGAAAATTAACAGATAAACTGAGCAAATGAGTAAACAAGTGAGTTAGTAAAACTAACAACAACAAAAAAGTATAGGTGGGCACATGGGTGAGTGACAGGTAGCGAAGAGAGTGAGTGAAGGTCATGTCTGCAGTCTGGCTTCTCTCCCCTCCAGGTGCTTGCTGCTTCAAGTCCCCTCTTTAACTAAAAGTTCTCCATCCCCAGGGTCAGTGCTGGGTAAGCATAAGGTGTGCCAGGGCCCCATTGTCACTACTCCCCTCTTTTTAAGTTGTCAACCGGGGACTGTTTCATTAGAGCCGGTAACAAGGAAGATGAGACCGCGTCTACTTTGCTAGGCTTTTGCTGCTTCAGGGAATGAGACAGAACATCAATTACTTGGAAGAAAAGTCACATTTTATTTTCTTCGCCCAGGAAGATGATTGGGGAGGGGGAGGTCAGAGGGATGAATGTGGATGTGAGCTTCTCATGGTCTCTCTTGGGAAAAAGAAGGCTGCCCATCAGCTAATTTTAACAAATGCCACAGAGTAGTGACATTATCCCCAGAGGCCTGTGTCTGCTCTCTCTTTCTAGCATATTAATTGGAAACTGGAATTGGTGGTGGTGGAAATTAGAGTCTCCACCTCTCCTGTTTCCCCCAGGGAATACAGAACCCCAGGTAATTTAGAATAACAAGGGAGATGGGGTTTGTCCTCCTCACCCTGAGCATCCCGTCACCAATGGGCAATCTGCGTCTCCCATAATCTGCAGAGGACCAGAAACCGGTTCCACAACCCAGCCACAGGTACCTGCTCTGCAACCCACCATCACTCTGCTGCAGAAACGTGCTCTGTAGAGGCAGAAATAGGATACCCTTGCTTGGCAGTGTGTTCTGTCCCAGATACCTTTGGCTCTGGTCCAGCACTTGTTTTCTTCTTCTCTTTCCTTTTCTACCCTCTCCCACTATCCTCTCTCCTTTCCTCTTCCTTTCAGATTCTAATAGCATTTATCAACTTCATACTATGGGTCACCAATTGGATTAGGGATATTAATGTGGCTTCTCTCATTCCATGCAAGCTTGTGAACTTTATTTCCATTAACCAGACAAAGAACCTGGGCAGAAACCTTCCTGGCCACTCTCATATCTCCTGACTAGTACTTTCTTCCATGACATAGTTTCCATTCCTGATATAACACTGTCTGATATTACCTGGTTGGTTGGTTTGCATACCAATTGTCACACTTATTAGAAGAAGGAAAGTTCCTCAAGTGCAAGGACTACATCAGTTCCCTTCAGTGCTAAGCCTCCACCACCTAGAACAGGGACCTTGATGTACAAAGAGATGGCTGGGGGCTCTAATGATCGGGGAAGATCTCCTTTGGGTTAGTCAGCTTTTTGTCATTGTGACGAAAACACTTAACAAAAACAACTTAGTGAAGGAATAGTTTTGGGGGGCTTAAGGTTTCAGTGGTTCAGTCCTTGGTCAGCTGGCTCCATTGCTCTGGGCCCAAGGTGAGGCAGAATATCATGGCAGAAGGGTGCAGTGGAGGGGTGCTACTCTGCTTATGGACGCCAGGAAGCAGAGAGGAAGGAGGAGCCAGGGGCACAAGATACAATCTCTAAGGGCATATCCTCAGTGACCCACCTCCTCTAGCCACACCCCACCAGCACTGAGTTGCCAGGCATCACAGTAGTCCTTTCAAATTAGGATGGACTGATTAGGTTACAGCTCTCAGTGCAATAATTGCAATTCGTAGTATTCCTGTGTTAACATAGGAGCTTAAGGGGGACACCTCATATCCAAACCATAACATCCCTGAAGATGTGGAATTTATTTTATCTGAACTTTGAAGGATAGGCATGACTAGATCAAGCATTCTGAGCAGAGGAAACAGCTTCAGCAAAGGTAGGAGAACTGTGATGTTCTCTGCCTATATTTCTACTTTCAGAAAATGCACACAAGGACTCCAGAATATGTGTATGGATTTTTTTTCTAAGTTAGTGTGTTATTAGTTAGCAACAAGAGCCCCTAAATGGCTTAGGGTAGGTCAAAGAATACACTTGATTCATTTAAACTGCATTTGTTCAAAGTGAGAAAACATGAAACTACAATTAAAAATATAGGATTCCAGTCCTAGCTTGGTCATGGAGAGCTTGTGGCAAGATAGAGGAATTTAGGTGTTGGAGAGACCACAACCTTTATCATTCATATAGACTAGGACAACAGCCTCTGAAGGAAGCTTGGGCTGCCATTCTTGATCTCTTCCCAATGAATAACCCATTATCCAAAAGCAGCCAGAGTGGTGTTTTAACAATCTGAATCCCATGTGTCACTCCATTCTCAAATCCTTCCAATGGATTTCCATCACTTTGGGACGCAACCCAAAGTCCCCATCCTGACCCTTCAGGACCCCCCAAGTCAGATAGCCTCTTCCACATCAACTTTCCTCCTATTTTTAGAACATGTCAATCACATTCCCACTTGAAGACCTTTGAATTTACAATTTGCTCAGCCCGAAACACTTTCCCCTAAGTGAGTACCTTGCTCATCTTTGGTCTTCATTCAGTTCTCCGTTTAAAAGCTCTATCTTCAGAGAGGCAATCTCTTAACAGTCTATCTAAATTGACACCGTCTAGTTTAATGTCCTCTCACCATGCTTTGTGATTTCCACTGTGGTTGTATGTCTGATATTATGTTATATATTTACTTGTTTATCTATTTTTTGTCTAACTCCCTTGCTTCAGTGTATGCTCCCTGGGGATAATTCTGTTTATTTTACTTCTGTTTAGAACAGTTTCTGGCACAAAGTGGATATTCAATAAATACATATTGTATAAATGGGAAAAAATCCTTTATTTTTTTCAATGTTACAATAATCTTACAAACTCGGTTTACTGATATTCCATTAGATAACTGAATTGGGTTAAAGGGGTATTCTGTTCCACAATCCAGTCTTCTTTGTACTGTCCACAGTGATCTTGTGTGTCCCCTTTCTCCTTCTGTTAAATGGGTATAATATCCCCATCTTATGTTCCCTGAGAAACCACTTTAGAAGGGTAAGGAGAAAGTTCCTTGTGAGAGAACAAATTCAAACGACTAGATAAGAATCTGAACAGACGATGGTGTGAGCAGCGTTAATTGATGCTTTGCAGTGATTGCATTCAGTTCTGAGGGAAAATAATCCTATGTACTTCATCAACTGCACCCCAAGCCCCTGAGATTGATGTATGTATCAAGGAACCTCTGATAGAACACTAACTAGGGCGCTGCTCTTGGAAACCAGAATAAATCCAATTTGAATGAGACATGCAGCACATTTTGGGAAACATCTCAAGAATAGTTTTCAAGTGGGATGATGACCAGCTGTTCTGCCTCTACCCAGGAAGGGGGAGAACTGTCGGGGAGACTCGGGGCCTAGGTGTAAGAAAGAGTATACTGATACTGGAAATTCTGGCTTTTAGGAGACAGAAGAAAGAAAGGGACATGGACTCAGCACAGGGCCCATCTTGTAGTTACCTTTCTAAAACAAATCTGGCCAGGTGACCCTGTGCTTCCAATCTCCAGTGGCTTCTCTAGATACAAATCACTACACAATTCATTTGACTTTAAAGACCTTCCATGAACTGGCTCCCAGAATCCCCTTCAGCCTCATGCACTGCTATCTCTTTGCTCTCTCTGTAGTGTCCAATATCCCAAATCTTGTTCCACACACACACATACACACACACACACACACACACACACACACACACACCCCTTGATGCTTCTTTCCTGTCTCTTCACTTCTGTGCTTCCTGCTTTCCAAAGCCACATTTACCTCCTGAATAAGTTCTTATCCCTTAAGATTCAGCTCTGCCTATATTTTCCAGCCAGGCTTCTCTGCAAATGTGTACTCCTACACACAGAAGCCACACGTGCTTTGTGATATCCTATGCACAACTCATAATTGCCATGAATACATTATGTCTTCATGATAAGCTTTTAAAAAGACATATCTCCTTCTCTAGGATATATGAGAGAAACTGCTTATCTTTGGCTTCTGAACCTTTTGTGTTGTCCTTGGAGCAGACGATAGTCTGAAGATGCTGTGTGTGTGCCAGGGTTACACTGAACAGGCTGGCTTTTGTGTCTGCTGTCAGAAAGAATCATCTCTTCCACGGTTACTCAGATCTGGGGTGCCTGTGCTATACCACTTCATGAGCAGGAGCTCCCAGTCCCTCAGGGCTCAGGGCCATGGCTGACCTCAGAGTCATGAAATTAACCCATGATTTGGAAACCCTGGCTGTATTTTCAGAGGCTGGTTTCTTTTCCCTAGGTCTTTTCCTCTGACTATTAAAAATCTAGGAGAACTGATGTCCACAGTGAAGATACAGCCAGGGGAACAGTGCACAGAACTCAAATGGCCACAACAGGGTCTGAAGACAGGATGAAGAAAGAGGGACTGTGTGTCTGGACATTGCAGGAGGGACATACTCAGAGCTCCACCAAACAGTGGGGAAGGGGGAGGTCATCCATGAGAAGGCAAAGCTATGCTGGAATTAGAGACTAGCATTCCACTCCTGGGGGTAGGAATATAACTACACAAATGGTTTGTGACCTCATAAGGAGACATAGGTTATAGGAATAAAACCAGATGTAGATCAGTACATAACCTGCTGTAGGAACCAAGTTCTAGTACATACTTGCAAGTAAAGAACAAGATGTCACCATTTACGCTGTAGAATCCTCATCATGAGCCAGAACACAACCCACTCACCATTCTCCACCTTCTCCCTGAGAAGTTGCCAGGTACATGCCAACAGGCCATTCATCCAGGTTCCATTGTAGCAATTATCACATTGCATTTTAAGTGTTCTGTTTACATTCTGTCTCTTCCACTGGATGTGAACTCTCTGAAGCAGAGAATATGACTTATCATATTTGCTTTGCTAGAATAGCACTGAAACAAACCATCCATATGTCAAAAAGTATTTTAAGCACCTTCCATACACAGATATGATATTCAATCTAAGAATATCAGCAAAAAATAAAATGTGATTACTATCCTCAAGAATGTTACAATCTAAGGGCAGAGAAAAGCAATCAAACAGAAATTATAATGTAGTATAGTTAAATGGTAAAAGTGTCTGGAGCTGTAGGAACACAGGGAATTCACTCATCCAGGCTTTAGACTCAGAAAAGATTTGTAGAGTATTTGTCAAATGAGTTGAAACAAAAGTATAGGGATCAGCCATGGGAGAGTGAGAAAGGGAAGAAGTGTGGTGGGGGGTGGGTTCTGGAAATGGAGAACGGCAGACCCATTGGCTGTGGACAAGAATTATGGGAACAGAAAGTGGCGCATGGTAGGTTTGAAGGAAGCAGTGTGTATGTGATTGGTGAGAGGTCACGATAAGACTTTTTTATGTTATTATGAGGACAATTGAAACTGTACAGACGCACCAAGCAAAACAAGATAGACATTTCATAATCCTATGGTACGAGTTCAATTAATGTTTATTGGACGTAAGAATGAATAAATGAACAAAATTAACTCTAAGATGTGAGATCCCCAGGATATTTTTTCCTAATAAAGTTTGTTTGGTATGGCTATGTGCTTGGTGGGGCAGAAAGGAGAGGGTAGGAGACAGGCTGCAGATTAAGCTCCAGAAGTGAAACTCACTGGGCCATCTTCCAGGGAACCAACCTAGCTGCCACTTAGGCCAGAGGATAAACTAAAAGGTTTCATGTGCTACTTTCCAAGTCAGTCAGTAGGGACCAATATACTGAGTATAGCACACCCAAAGATGGCAAAGAAAAATGAGGTATAAAATACCCAGAGGACTGTTCCATTTGAATCTGTCAAGAAATTTGAGACCATTTAGAAATCTATACTGGGTTATTGAGTGGAAATTAGGAAGTTTTAAACCTATCCAAAACCTCCAAGCTGGTCACCCTTAGTATAACATATATTCTTTTAGGATCAGTCCTTAGAGAAGTTCATAGTATAGAATAGGTTGAAGAATAACAGAGGATGACATTTGTTCTAAATATTTCCTGGTCATTTCAAGTATTCAGGGTCCCACGGTAGATATCAAGAAGGAAAGAAAGAAAGAAGCAACTATTCAAGAAGTTACAATCCCTTAATGAGAGATTTTAGGAAACACAACTTTACCACTCCAGGTCCAGGTTAGATAGGATAAAATGAAAAAATAATAATAGAGAATCGCTTTCTCTTAGAGGAAACAAGAATGTTTTATAATGAGCACATGACATTTTCCTGAGTTTCTTGTGTAGGACTTTGATAGACTGAAATGGTGAGTTCAACGGAGGGCAATTTGTATGGTGAGAACTAAGCTTGCAGAGGTATTTGGGAGGAACACAAAGGCTCATGTTCCCGTGGGAAGGAGTCTGACTGGACTGTGCTGGGCAGGGGGTGAACACGGGGGCCAAAGGCCAATGATATTGGGAGGGAAGTTTTCAGTCACACCTGAAGGTGCTTGAGGCCTCTGTTTGGTAGTGGAGGTTTTATCCTCCGGAGGGTCAGGAAGCCTCTGGATGTTTTCTGTATGGAACTGACATGGTCAGAGGACGGGATGATGAAAATATCCATTACTGGAAGTTTGGTGTCCATAATTCTGAGAAGGCAGGTGTTCGGCCTCTTGGGCTCCAGGTTTTCAAGATAGCTATGGTTTAGGAAGGGACAGAAGAGGGGAATGTCTGTTCTCTGTTCTTTATCCAGGTGCACGTGGGTCCCTGTGCTTGCTCACTTATTATAAAGTGGCTAAAGCACTAAAAGGACCAGAACCTCCTAATGGGTCTGACTACATTGAACCGGTCAAGCAGATTAACCAGCAGCTTTACCAAGAGCTTCCAGCCCTGCTGCCCCCCACATAGAAAGCCAGGAGGCTGGGGTGAAGGAGGGTGTGGAAGAAAAGAGGGCCCCGGGAGGCCTCTGCAGTTTATTATGTGGGGCTTCTGTGACATGAGAAAGAATGGGAGGGAGCTCCATTCCGATTTGGGAGAAAGCACACACATTATGAGTGGGACCATGAATATTGGACTTGTGAGACCTGACCATTCAGGTGGGGATATTTTCTCCAGACCAGGGGCTGCTTATCCTTCTCTGCCTCTAATTCCACTTCTTTCTCTAAAGACGCGAAGGGGAAAGCATAAATAAGACACCAGTGATCCCTTTCCCCAGGAATAATTCATTTGGTCACAAGTGCCTACACGGATTCCTTCCACTGAGGCTTTAACGTGGAATAAAAATTTAGGAATACCAAACAGTTCCATCCGTTAAAAGAATCATCATCCAATTGTGTTAAATTTCTACTCAATTTCAGCTGATCATTTCCTATGTGAGCGCCTGTTACATGCCAGGTATCAAGCTCAATGTCATCACGTACCTTCTCTCAGATAGCAAAAAATAATGAAACATAAGGAAATTAGAAAAAGATCTGGAGCTCTCAGTGAATCCCAAACTGAGTTCAAATAAAATAAATAAATTCTAGGATATGTTAATAGGAAATATCATAAAATAGATTTTAAACAATTTTTCACTACAATAGGCCTTGTTAAAGTACAGGCTCCCCAGGTGCGGTGGCACACGCCTATAATCCCAGCACTTTGGGAGGCTGAGACAGGAGAATCATGAGTTCAAAGCGAGCCTCAGCAAGGGCGAAGTGCTAAGCAGCTGAGTGAGACCCTGTTTTTGAATAAAACATAAAAAATAGGGCTGGGGATGTGGCTCAGTGGTCGAGTGCCCCTGAGTTCAATCCTCAGTACCAAAAAAAAAAAAAAAAAGTATAAGCTCTTTTTCAGTCTTTATTTTAGAACAGAACATGGGTCTATTTTTTATTACCAAGTCCAACAGTATAGATGCCTTTATTCAAAAGATTCAAGAAACTGATAATTTGACTAGAATAAGGAAAGGTGAATATAGTTTCCAGTACATGATGACACATTTTTCCAGTGGTACAAATACAAACAAAGAAAACAAGTATCTTTCCATTTTTTTTAAAAAATTCCTTCCATAAAAATCTCTACTCTAGCATGGGGATCAACCAGATGCCCCTGTAGACCCCACGTGCCTTGAACCCATATCAGAGTCCCTGTCAGTGGTAGTGAAGTGAGGTTGGGAGGTCTTGAACTTCCTTGGGACCATGCCCTGTGATTAAGAATAGGAGGATTCTATGAGATACATGTTCCTGGGACTCAGCTCCAGAAGTTACAGATTACAATAAGTTGGCAGTGCAGGCCCAGGGACCCCTGGTTCCCAGTCCACAGCTGTCCAGCTGCTTGGTGCAGGCCAGCCCCAGGGGTGCATCCCAGTGTGTCTTCTCTCTTTTCCCTTGGTATCTCTCTAAACCAGGTCGTTCCAAAAGTGAAACTGGCTCCTAGAAATCAAGCCAGGGAAGAACCTGACTATTTCTTGCTGAGAAGTAATAATTACGGCCCTGGAAGGATGCAATCTGCATACATTATTGCAAGTTATGCCAACAGAATGTCAACATTTGTGTCAGGAGGAATCTCGAGCGGCAATTACTCCAGGTCCTGGCCTGGCATTCCGAGACAGAGTTGGCAGTGCTAATTGCAAGGGAGGTGAACTGGTGGGAGGGCAGGTTACACAGAGGGGAGGTGGGAGGGACCACAACCTTGAAGGTCACTGTGTGGTAGGGACAGAACAGATTTGGGGACCAGATGGGTCACTGGGAGGGTGGGGATGAAGCTGTTTTCTACTAAGGTGGCAGGGGCTAGTCACAGGCACGGTTCCTTTTTAGTCCCAGGTTTTGCCTAGGATTAGGTCTCACTTTTCCTTGGACATTGTCAGCATTTAAGATTATAATTTCTCCTTTGAAAGAGGAAATTCCGAAGTGATAAATGCTATCAAAGCATCCTTTTGAGCATTCTTCTATTTATTGAGCACCTACACACAACAAACACGCTGTTAGGGGCTGGAGATTCAAAAAGAAGTAGGTTCAGTCCCTGCTCTGAGCAAGCTCATAGCCAAATGAGGAGACAGACCCATAAAGAGATAACTGCATGACAACGTGCTAAGTGTTAAAATAGATAAACTCACAAAATGCCTGAGAAGGTGTTGAAAATAGGGAACTAGGGGCAGAGGAGGAAGAAAGGAAAATTCTCCGTAAGGAGTTAGAATTTGATTTGAGATTTAAGGATAAACAAGTGGAAGTGAACAGTGGTTGAATTCTTTTTTTATAATAAATTTTTATTTTATTTATTCATTTTTTATGAGGTGCTGAGGATTGAGCCCAGTGCCTCACACATGCTAGGCAAGCTCTCTACCACTCACCTACACCTGCAGCCCCAGTGGTTGAATTCTAAGTGGAAGGAGGAAATTAGTTCACATGATAAATAAAAATAGAAAATTCCACCACTTCTAATAATCAGAACTAAATGTGAGGATAGGCTATGGAATATAAAAAGACGGAAATACATTTCAGGGAACTGACATACTGAAAGGAAAAGGAAATAAAAGAACTTAGTTGTCGCCCTGCCTCTGCGACGTGGGAAAAGTCACCAGCAATTATTGAGTAACTTCTGTGTTGGAGATTGTACTTGCAATACTTTCCTCAATATCCTCACAATCTTGTCTTAAGCTATTTTACTGTTGGCAAAACAATCTTGCAAAGTTAAAAACTTTGCCCAAAGTTCCATAGTAGAAAAAGGCACAAATCAAATGCAAGTCTCTTGGATCCCAAATGCCATTTTCTAGGCATCTCATGTAGCTTCCTTGACAAGTCAATGGAATACCAACACTCTCTTCACTTGTAAATAAAATGATAGAATCACTTAAAGGTTTTCACTTTTCTCCTAAAGCACTGCTAAGCTGCAGAGAATAGGTGAAAGCTACTCCTGGGATCTGGGGAGGGGGTTAATGAAGAAAGTGACCTGTCACAGACACTTCTACAAAGTCACCTGCTGTGTTTATATTAAAAATTCTCGAGGACCTTTCACTCTTCTCTCTACTTATTTAATTATGCATGCCTTCAATTGCATGTAAGCTAAATCACTTACTTTTTTCCCTAAATACTGAGTAAAACTAATGCTCCTGGGCATGGTGGCCAAGATTGAGAAAGGTGGGGGAGGATCTAGAAAGGTCCAACAGAAACCACTTCCTCTGAAGCTCAAGTTCCAGGCAGCTTTAAAGGGTGGCTGCTCTGCGGTGGCAAGTGTATACAGGGGAATAAGAAGAGACCTCATCACTACACCTACAGGAAACGATCAGTCCCCAGAGCTACAGGAATCAGAGGATGAGAGACCAGGATGGCCTCAAGAGCGAGGGGTTTGGGAATATAAAACCATCCCAGCTCTCACTGGGGCTCCCCAGAGCCCAAGTATAACATACACAGTCTAGCTTCTCCTTTTGTGCCCTGGAGCACCAAGTGGATTCCTCCTGGGAGCACATCTCCCAGATGGAGGACCATTCCCAAGCTCATCTAAGAGTTCCTTACAAAGTTCTGATTCCCCATCACTGTGAAAGCCATTAGCTATCCAGGATCCCTAAGCTAAAACAGTCATGGCCCCAGGGGAGCAGTTATACTTAAGCTTACCAGGATGAAGAAGTGGGAAAAGGGACAAAGTCCAGCCACTGTCTATGACCTTAGCCCTCGGAGCTTCGTTTTCTTGTTTTTGTTTTTTTGGGGTTTTATTTTCCCCCCTCAAAGGAAAAGAATTTGAGTTCCATGATCTCAGGAGCTCCTTTGCTCCTTTAGAAACAACAGCTGATCAGACATCACACATAGTACCCACCAAGCTGCAATTCCAGCTGGAAAAGCGGAGCTGTGCAGAGGTCGGAGTATTTAGAAGGATAAAAGGATTTCACACAGGTGGCTACTCCTGTCAAAGGCTAACTGCAGAGTCATGGCTCAGAGTGTGCATATTGCTGTTGCACCTGTCTTGGATCTTGGACTGTGTAAAGTTTAGGGGAGAAAGTGAACAGCAGGATACCTAGGGACAAACTGGACATCATGACCTTGAACCTAGCAGGAGGATGGAGGAAGGAGGCTTAATTGATGACCCATCAGTGCTGGTGAGCAGAGAGGCTCACAGAGCAGCCCAGCATCCTGGCTGTGATATACTCACACAGGGCAGGGGCCAGCAGCCTCGGAACCAGGCAGTAGATATCTGTGATGTCATGGGCCTAAGGCCTTGGCTGACACATCTTGATTAGTATCTGTCCTTTGGACTTGGGTCCTTTTTTCCCCTGGGATGTGTGTCTCATTCCTTCAAAGGAGCTGCCAGTGGTAAGGAAACGCTTTATCATGATCACCAGCTGACTCAAGTGGGGTCAGGAATGTTGACTTAGAAAATTACTGTTTTGCTAGAGTCTAAATAAATCCAGTACCAGACCCAAGTCTTTCAGGTTGGGAGAATTTAATTTAGAGCAATTGATTTATCCATTGTGGACAGGTAGACTCCATAAAGTATATTTTAGACAAGATTTACAGCAGGTTTTTTTCCCCCAACATGATTTAAAAAAAAAAAAAAAAAAAAAAATTCTATGCTTGCTGACAAACTCCCCTGATCTTTGCAAGTTCCATTCCCCATAAGACAGTGTTCATGTCAAGAGATAAAAGAAAGGAAAACAGCATCCTAATTGTGAGGTGAAGTCGGTGTCATGGAAAATGAAGACAGAGGGAGGGGCAGCTCTCAGCAGCCACCCCCAGGAGGGACCAGAATTCTTGTTCTGCCTGCAGTTTACCGTTTGACTTTTATTGCTCATGTACCTTCTTTGAATCATAGCCAGGACCACTGGAAAGAGAAGAAAAAATGAGAAGTACAGAATACATTAAAGTGACCCACTGAGTTCTTTTCCTTTTAATTAGATGGGGGATCAACATGAAATAAAGTTAGGATTGGGAGAACTGGGACGAGGATGTAGATGGCAGATCAAAGGTCACATTGCCCATAAATAAAGAAAGAATTGAGGATATCCCATAGAGACGACTTTTAGTGGCTACAGGGAGCCAGGCAATTAGAAAGATCATCTGACACAGTGATTAGTAAACGTTTTCTGCAAAGGTCCAGATAGCAAATACCCTGGTCTTTGGAGACCAAATGGTCTCTGTTGTATGTACTCAAATCGGCCACTAAAATGTGAAAGCAGCTATAGACAGTACACAAATGAATGGCTGTCGTTGTATTCAGTACCACTTTAGTCACAAAAACAGGGGGCAGCAGCTATTGTTTGCTGATCCTTTATCTAAACTGTGTGATGGCTCCAGATTTTCCTCCTATCGTGATAGGCTGTCCCATCATGTTTAGACCATGACCAGATCCAATATGAAGACAGTGCCCAGAGGAGTAGCACCAGGAATTCAAAAAAAGAGCACCAATAAGTATAAGAATTCACTGAGCATTTATTATGTGCCAGTCCTGGCAAAGGCACCTTGCACGTATCACCTCTAACATGTGTCACCCTGAGAGAAGGGCATGTGATTACCACTAGTCATTTTCTGACTTCCCATGGTTTCCAGCAAACAGAAAGCCCCCTGCCTTCCCCTAGGTCAGGAGCGGCCATGTAACTTGCTTCATTCCCTAGAATGTGAATAGCAGGATGGCTTTCTTTCCTAGAAGGAGACCTTTTGTCATGTTGACAAGTCTTCTGCAGCCAGAGGTGGAGCACATACCAGTAGCGAAGTGCCCCAAAACAGAAGCAATCTGGAATGTGGTTCCAGGACACGGAGGATGCAGCTCTGGAGAGTTGTCCAGTCTACAAAGGACTTTGAACAAAAATTAGTGTTAACCGTATTAGGCCATTAAATGTCAGGGTATTTTGTTATCATTACTGCTGCAGATCTCAGCCTGACCCCACAAGTAAGGAAACTGAAGCCGCAGGGGATCCACCGCGGATGTACACACAGCAAATGGAAGGCCAAAGCAGGACCAGGCCTGGATCCTCTGACTGTCTGGTTTCTCTTCTACTCTGAAATTTAAAATATAAAGAACTTTGTATCCCTCCCAAGAAAATGAACCAGGGTAATCTTTTTTGAAATGTAATTTATATTTACTTTGAAGTAGACTCCTAATCCTCACCGTGTTCTTTAGGGGCCTCTGCCGAATTTTCTTCGCACAGACTTCTACATTGCCTTGCCTCATCCCACCTACCTCTTGCTCTGCTCCAGCCACCCTGCTCTCATTTCAGTTCCTTGAACTTTCAAAATCTTCCCCTTCTTGAAGACTTCAGATGTACACTCCCCAAAGTTTGGAGTATTGTCACCACCAATCTGTGCTCAGCTCTTTTCCGGCTTCAGGTCTCAGCTTATATATTTCTTTCCTTTGAAATGTTTTCTCTATCCATACATAATACCCATCACCGACTATCCTCTGGATCCTCTTTCATTCCTTGTCAGTCTTTACATCCACTTGGAATCATGTATTCATTTATCATTTGCTTTTTGTCTATCTTTCCATTGAGGGTCAAAACGTTGCCATCTTTTAGCACTGGATGTCAAACTCTGGTACAGTGCTTGGCACACAATCATTCCTTATTTATTGACTGAGTGAAGGTCTTTGCAAGTTTCTTATTGATTTCAGATTACAGATAACTGGAAAGGTCACGAGATCAGAGACTTGGTTTTACCATTTTCTAGCTGTGTGATGCTGAACAGGTACATTTATGCCAACAGGTAGGGATTCACTCATACTAGTGTGGAAATAACTCCTCTGATGAATTAGAGATGATCATGGCCGGGTCTCTATTCCCAGAATCAAGTAATATCATTTCAAATACAAAGATCAAACATGTTGGATATAGCCACTGTTACTCAGAGGGCAATAAATAATTAAAGTATCACTTCTGTGATAAATAACACCAGATTTGAATTCATTCAATATCTATTAAAGGCATCACTAACCATTTATTGATTTTTTTTAAAGACCAATACTAATTGAATATAAAGCTAAACCAAATGAGACACAAAGCCATGGCAGAAGGAAATTCAGGCCTGAAAGTAGTGTCTGCCACTCTTTAAAGAAATGACCAAAGAAAAGTTATGGGAATTCTCTGAATCTGGTGCATGTGTTTGAGCATGTGTGGAGTGTGGTGTGTGAATGTGCTTTTGTGAGTGTTTAATTTGTACATGGAGATGCCATCCATTCACCTCATAAGGTTATCAAAATTAAGAAATAGTGGAGTGCTTGGTAATCAGTGAACTTCTTAAGAGAGGCCATGTAGTGTGTTGGACTGCTCATGAGTTTTGCAATTCTACACATTTGTGTGAAAAAAAACTGACTACCCTACTCACTATCTGTACGACACTGATGAAGTTATTGGTCTTCTCTGAACCTCATTTTTCTCATCTGTAGAAATGAAAAGGATAGCTACTACCTTATCCATCTCTCATAAAAGTTAAAAATGAGGGACAAAGGTCCATGGCAATGAGAGGGCCCTTGTTAGAACTTGTCAGAGTAATGCAGGGAACTCATTATACAGAGGTTTCTAAGTAGCATGGGCGTGACTAGCTTCAGGCTCTGGATTTTTTTAGTCCTGCAAGATATTCACCTTCTAGAAGTTTTCAAGGCCTGTCTGAAGCTCATTTTGACCAGCTGTGCTTCCTCCCTCCCCACATCTGAACCGGTCCAGTGTGTCAGGGACATATGTTTGCCTGTTCCAGGTCACCAGGGAAGAGCAGTGTGGGGAGCTGGGCAGTTTCTTCTACATGGCCCTGGAAAACAGTGCTGTGTTCCTTCTGCCTGAGAGGTGTTATGTAAATAGGAAGCCTTAATTACTATAATTGGCTCATACTCTGGCTCCTTAACAAGAGTGGTCAGACCTGACTCTCTGTGGCAGCTGACTCTGAATCTGGCCATCCAAGCCCTTGGTGAAAAAAAGAGGGAGCAATGAGGGGAATCAGGTTGGCCAATGTACATCAGCCAAGTGAGCAAATAAGCAAAATAGCTGCCTCCAGTTGGGGTGGGCACAACAGGGTAGAAAGTCCCAGGCCACCTCTCAGTCACTGTTGATCATCTTCATGGCAGGGGGCACCTGATAATTTATAAAACATCTGGATGCTGGGCATTTTCCTGCCACAGGAAATGCTCCAGGATCAAGTAGTTAAAGGCTATCAATTCAGATTTGCTCCATATTTGAGTAACGCTGTGCCACTTCCAAGCTGTGTGTCCTTGAACACATGCTGTGTTCTCTGAGCGTTTTTCCACTACATGGAAATGATGCTAGGATTCAGAAGGAGAATGGATGTAAAAGTGTTGACGATGGTACCTGGCATCTGGGAACCACGCTGCACATCAACATCTCTAATATGCACAGCAACTTTCTCAGCAGGAACTCTCATCCCATTTATTATGAAACAGCTCAGAGAAGGTTGCAGAGTTTCTCACCATTGAGCAAAGTTCTAATCTGTACAGGTCCAGCATGCTTCCAGGTGGGTGATGGCGACCGAAAGCAGCAACCACAACAGACACATTTGAGGTAGTTCAACTCATTATAATAACCACCACTTTGGGAGAATTCACTGCATCACCCACTGAACTAGGTGCTCCACAAAACAGCACTATTCAATCTTCCCAACCACTCTGAGAATCATGAGGGCAGAGAGCTTACATCAGGGCTTCTCAAAGGTCAGAGTACAAATCAATCACATGAAATCTTCTTAAAAGGCAATAAGTTCTATGCATCCAAATGACACTGGTGGTCTGAGGGCCATACTTTGAGTAAGAAAGTTTTGAATGGCTTGTCCAAACTCATTCAGTTATTGAGGAACAGAAACAGGATTTGAAGCCAGGTTTCTCTGACACCAAAGTCTGTGGTCTTTTCCACATCCTAATGATCAGGGTAGATTTCACTGGGGATGTGGCACTAGAGAAAGCCCATGGAGTTATCACTTGAGAAGGCATCCTCTCCCAACTTCAAGTCTGATTTAATAGATAGATAAGTCTCATTTTTAAACAAAGAGCACTCATTTACTTTCCAACCATGCACTCAGTTTCTTAAGAGCTATTGGTTTATGTAAGTAGATGAACTCTCTCCCTGGCTGCTTCTTTACATATTTGCTTAGCAAATCCTTTCACTCATACAAGTGTACAGAAATTACAAAATCTGAGTTACCAAAGTTTAAAAAGAAGAAAATCTTATCACATCAATTGCAGAATTGCTGTAACACTGATGTTGAATCCCCTGCCTTAGATCAGATTTGTCGGTGAGACTGAAGATCCAAACTAAAAAGTGGAATTCATACTTTATAACGGCAGGTGACCATGTCTTCAGTCAAAAACTTTCACATACAGTGAACCTCCATCAGCCTCCAGCATTTGTGATTCTGTGTCCAGCACACCTGCCACACCCAGTCTTAAAATCAGAGAATGTTAAACCAAGAAAAGGCTTTAAAAAAATAGTCATCTGTAAGATAGATGTGGCAAGTCCTAGAGCAAACCCTGAGAAAATAACAAAAAAAATGTAGGGTGAAAAAAATATTAAAGGAATTAAAATACTGCATGAGAAAATATTCACTTGGTACATGTTATGGTTTAAATGTGAAGTGTCTCCAAAAAACTCACGTGTGAGAAAATGCAAAAAGGTTTAGAGGTGGGATGATTGGGTTAGAGAGCCTTAACCTAATCAGTGTATCAATCCACTGGTAATGGTAGGGTTGGAGGAGGCAGGTCACTGGGTCCATGGCTTTGGAGTTTGTGTTGTGTCCCTGGTGAGCAGATACTATTATTTCAATTAGCACGTAATAATTATTTATTTGTTTGTTTGTTTGTTTGTTTACTTATAAAAGCAGGATTCACTGCAGTGTGTTCATACATGGATACAGCATAACTAGGTAGATTTTGATCCTGGAACTTCCCCATACTCTCCCTCTCAATCTCGTTCTTCTACACCACTGGTCTCCCTTCTATTTTTGTGAGCTATCCCCCCATTTAATTCCTTTGTCTCTCTCTCTCTCTCTTCCTTCCACATTTAAGATAAAACATTTGACCCTTGACTTTCTGAGTGACTTATTTCATTTGGCATGATACTCTCCATTTCCATTCATCTACCAGCAAATGACATTATTTCATCTTTTGGCTGAGTAAAAACTTAGACACCACACATGTGCATGGGATCTAACTACAGCAGGTCCTATGTGAGTCTTAGAGTTTCATGACCAGGCTGAGGACACTAACTTGTTGTTTTGTGTTGACTTTTCAAGGAAAATCTCACCATGCATTCAGGTTTTCTGGGGAGACTGAACATCAGACTTAATGATGAAAATTTATAACAGTTATTTTGAAAGTTAGTTGTATGCTAATAGTCAACACTATCTTGAAAGATATTAGCCAATCCAACAATGTAGAAAGAATAAGTAAGAGTCAAATGTTAAAAAGGAGGTGACAAAATGGTAACAGGGGGACAGGGTAGCCTAGTAGTGAAGACAATGAAGGAAGAAGCCACACCTGACTTTAAACTTTGGCATTCCCACTTGCTAACTAAGAAGCTCCAGTCAAGTCTGTTAGCTTTAACCTTCAATCACTCCATCAACAAAATTAAGATTTTGATGATGGTGGTAAAAATAATGCGTAGTCACAGTATTGCTGTGAATATCTAATGAGTTAAGATCTATAAAATTCTTAGAACATGTTCATTCTACACATTTGTTTGCTGTTACTGCAATAACTCAGAACTTACACAAAAATTCAATAGCCTAACTGTTAAAGATAATAACAAGGGAGCCCAGCAACATGTCTTGATATATCATCAATATAAAGGGATCAATGTTATTTCTTTATTCTTGCAATAATCCAGGAAATCACATAACAAAAAAGAAAAAAGATGGGAGTTCAATCAGGCTGAAAAAGATGCTGGGAGAATCCATTTTGGAGTAACCAGAGAATGAGTTGAACTCCATCTTGAGAAGAGAAAAACGATGATGTTCTGAAGCCAAGTGCTCTGTCCTTACTCAGTAGAGACAGAGAAGGGAGGTCCAGGTGAACAGATTGCACCTAACTTTCAGCAAAGCCCACAACACCCCTGAGCATGTCAACAGTTGGAAACTATCCTCCACATCCCTGGCAGAGCCTCATAACAGGAAATGCACATATACCCCACTGCATTCACCGTCCCCATAACCTGGCCCTACCCATCTTGCACATGCTCAGTGTTCTCCTTCTTTCTGTGATTTCTTTTTCCTCCTTGTTTTTCAAGATCTCCCTCAAATGGCACCTCCTATGCAAAGTCTTTCCCCTGTCCCACACAAGAATCCAAATGCCCTGACTTGGTCTTTGGTTATATTTGTATTTATCTGAAAGAGGAATTAGAGACTGAAAAACTCAGACATTTCTATTCAACAATTAATTACTTGATTCACTGTCTGACTTTCTTTCTTCAGATTATACTGCAGAGATCCAGCCTGCATCTCCTGTTCTCCCAGAGAAGGTATATGTATTTGGGATGAGGCCAAATTCTCAACACCCTAGATAGGAGTTTTTTTTTTCCCCCTGAATTCATTCTGCAACCAATTCCCAGGTGAGGAATTGCACAATGTTCTTAGCTTCATGGGAACTCAAGGGAGAAAGCCTTCAGAGAGGAAATGAGGTAAACACAGAAATAGAGACACAATGATGTCTTCAATCCTGTTTCCCTAGGAATTTGGACTCCGAGCAGATGTTTGCAAAGCAATATTCAACTACGAGAGCAGGAAAATGATAAACTATTCCTGGGCCATCCAAGGAAGATATGAGCTGCCTAGGGATGTGCTCAGTTTATTCTGATGCTGCAAACACTTGGGCCATGTTTAGCAGATCCAAAATAAAAACTGCTTTGGCTTCAATAGGGAGAAAGCTGAAAACAGTACAAGATAATGATGTTTTCTACTACAAAAAATGATATCTCCTTGCCCTTTAAGTTAAATGACTAACCTACAAAGATTAAGATCCCAAGATTCAGCTTTTCAAAAAGATTCTCTTGTTCCTTCCTTAGAGTCATTTAAAAAGTACACTCTAGAATGTCATGTGAGGTGATGGGGATATGACACTTGACCTTAGCTTACAGTTTAGTGGTAGGATCAGGAAGAGGTAATGATCTCAAAAATAGCTATGGAATTGCAATTATGATTGGGGTGAAGAAAGAGAGGTATGGGGGCAGTAAGATTATATAATTGCGGAGTAACCTAATTCAGAGATGGGGAGAGAGTATTTAGGGACAACTTTCCTGGGAAGTGATATTGAACCTGAGATTGATGCATGAATAGATTCATGCAGGTAAAGAGGGGTCAAGAGCATTTGAGGCCATCACAGCTGCATGCAGGAAAGCTCTAAGGTGGGAAGGAGCTTAGTAATTCCAAGCAACAGCAGCAAGTCCAGATAGCAATGACAGCAGGTGCTGGGTATAGAGAGATGTAAGCTGAGTTGGTGGTAGTGTGAGGACCATATCCATCACAGCCTTATAGACCATGTTAATGATTATGGACTTCATCCTGAGAGCACTCAGAGCAATTAAGCTGGAGGATGACGTGGTCAGAATTTGCATTTCAGAATGTCTACCTAGCAAGGTCTTATCAATATTTTAATGCTCAACTTGATGATTCCAGCCTATTATGAATTCCTGGTGGGGCTCCTTCTCACACACAGATCTCAGTTTTCTTGCCTTCCAGGACATCTCTATTTTCTCTTTTTTGCCCCACAATCCAACTCTTTAAACCCAATTCTATCTTATATTGTTATTTTTCAGTGTAATCATCTTACTTCTTTTTAACATGTAGCGTTTAAGAACAGAAACTATGGACTTTGAGTTAGAAAACAGCCTAGCAATAATTTAGCCCAACTATCATTAACTCAAATATGACCTCAAAAACATTTGTGGGAGGAGATTCTCTCCTCTCTCCTCCCCATTTACATATTTCCCAGTGACAGGACACTTTCTACCTCTGATATCTCTGGATGAGACATTCCATACCTATGGCTCCATTTCTGCCATCCTGAATTCTATAAGACCTACTACTACATAAAGGCATCCATTCCTTCTCCTGTTGGAAGCTGAAGATACCTACTTTTGACTCACTCTAAGTCTTTCTCCAGACTGCTAGTATCGTGATAATTCTTACCTTTGTTCCAATAAAAGCACACCTCTTGTTAAGCCACCGCATGGTGGATTTATGCAATGCCAACTTCATGTGTTATACAAACTTCACATGTGATACCAACTTCATATGCAATACCAACTACGTATGTGATGCCAACTTCATGTGTGATACCAACTTCATTATAAGAATCACCTCCACTGAATATCCCAGGATATGCAAGGCCAGAAGACATCATTGACATGGTTGTTTTGGAAGATAGAACTGAAGAAGCATTCATATCATTTTTTATATTTTGAAGATTATTACAGAGCCCAAAGTACTCTTGCAGTTTGTGATGGTTAATTTTATGGGTCAACTTGACTGGGCCATGGTGAGCCCAGTCATTTGGTCAATCAGTATTCTGAATATTTGTGTGAGGGTGTTTCTGGATGGGATTGACAACTGATCAGTAAATTGAGTAATATAGATTGCCTTCCCTTGTGTGAATATGGCTTATTAATCAATTGAAGGCTCAAACGGAACACTGACCCTCGCCTAAGAGAGAAAACACCTCTTGCCTGATAGTTTCAAAGTGGAGTATTTTTTCCCCTGGTCTTAGACTTTAACTAAAACCTCAGTTCTTCCTGGGTCTCTAGCCTGCTGGGCTTCAGACTCAGCTTTCTCAGTCTCCAGCCTGCTCACTACAGATCTAGATCTTCTCAGCTTCCATAATCATGCCAATCTATTCCTTATAATACAAACCTTACAATCTAGTCACATAGATCCTGCTGGTTTTGCTTCTCTGGAGAAGCCTGACTAAAGCACAGCTTGTGCAAGCTGCCTTGCCTGTTGGCTCACCTGGCTAGTATGGGGTCAGAGCCAGGCCTGCAGCCCTCTCCAGCTTCATGGCTCTCCTTCAGCTTCTCCCATTCCTGGGGCAGGTGTGTGTTTGCCTAGTACACAGGAAGCCAGCTTCTCCTGAAAGACATGCCTGTCATCAAGTTGGAAGCAGTGAGAGATTGACAAGGCTCCCAATCTAGGTTTCAATTTGTACTTGCTTCCTCCATTTCACCTCCATCTTTCTTTACTAACTGCCCATCCTGCTGACTTCAGGCCCCTTCAGCAAACACAGAAGAAAGAACCATGCGCAGACTGTTTAACCATATCCCCCAACTGCACCAGATCAAGTCCCTGCTTCTCAGGTCAATCCTTGACTATATAACCTTCCATGGTCTCCTTTAATGCATAAAGGCCAGTATCCTCATGTGGTCTAGAGGAAGCCCTGCATGTTACAATTCCCTTACTCCAGTATCATTTCATACATCTCTGTTTCTCACCTTTTCCTCAGACACAATGGCATTTATTTTCCTGTTATAAAATGTATACACCCAGTGGCCTCCATGTTCCCATATGTGCTGTTCTCTCTGCCTTAAAATATTATTTCTTTGTTTGCTTTCTGTAATCTTCAAGTTCCAGAGTAGATATCACTTCCAAGGGAGTCTCCCAGGAATTCTTATAATTAAGTAATTCTCTCTTAATGTGACCTCAGAGCACCCTGCAGCCTATTCTCTCTTAATGTTACCTCAGAGCACCTATGCAGCCTAATTAATTACAATGATTGTTGCAATTGTGTAAATATTTATAGTTTTAGATATTTGTCAGCCTAAACAGCCATGTCTAGCTTTTTTACTAAATCTCTCACAAAATCCTAAGTTCCCAGTTACCACCATCAACTGAACAACTGTGAATGGCTCATGACACTCCTTAAATGTCTTCTGCTTTCCTTGATAGTCTAAGAATACGTCATTCAACTATTCATAGTAAGTTCTATTTATTCTTCTTTCTCCATCATGGACACATCATGGACTTACTGATTATATATTGTTGATGAACAAGTTCATAATAAGAGTTATATCTTTGGTCTCCTAGTTGGGATTGTGTCTTGGAAAGACACAATCCAAGATGTTGTAATCCTAAAGGATAAAATTTACTAAAGTGTAATTCTGGAAGAAATAACTTTTTTAAAAGTATATTCAAAATAATAACTAAAAGTTTACTTAGGCCTCCACATAATAAAGGCCACTTTTGGGTAGGTTAACAGCTAACATCACACTGAGTGAGGGAAACATGAAACTTTCTCTTCAAGATCTGGAACAAGACATGGATGCCCATTTTTACCACTTTTACTCAACACTATACCAGAAGTCCAAGCCAGAACAATCAGACAAGAAGAAGAAAGAAAGGGCATCCAAAATTGAAGAAGGAAGTCAAATTTTCATTTGTTTGAAGATGACATAATCTTATATACAGAAAACCTGAAATATTCTGCCAAAAATCTATTATTAGAACTAATTAATAAATTTAGCACAATTTGAGAATACAAAATCAATATACAAAAATCAGTAATATTGCCATGCACCAAAATGGTGAGCTGTCTGAAATAGAAATGGAGAAAGAAATCCTGTTTATAATAGCTACCAAAAAAGGAAGTAGGAATAAATTGATCCAGAGGCAACAGATCTCTCCAATGAAAACTATTGAACATTGGTGAAAGAAATAGGAACTCACGCACAAATAGAAAGATATTCTGTATATAGATTGGAAAAAATCAATATTATGAAAAACTCCTTCCTACCCCAAATGTTGTACAGAATCAATGCCAATTCTATCAAAATATCAATGATATTCTTTAGAGAACTAGAAAAGCAATCCTAAAATTTGCATGAAACCATTAGAACTTGTGAATATCCAAAGTAATTTTGAGAAAATGGAACAAAGCAGGAAGAATTATACTACTGATTTCAACATATAACACAAATTGTAGTAATCAAACCAGAATTGGTATAAAAAAAGAACACGTTGACACATAGAGCAATGATACAGAAAATAGAGCAAACTTGCAACCAACTGATTTTCAACAAGGATGCTAAGAACATACATCAGAGGGACAATCTTCCAGTTGTGTTGAGATTTGGTATCCATATGCAGAAGAATGCAACTAGACCACCATGTCTCATCTCTTACAAAATCCACTAAAAATGGATTTAAAACATAAATAGAAAATCCAAAACAGCAAAACTACTAGAAGAAAATACAGGGAAATTGCTACTGTACTTTCAAAACAGCAAGTTTTCTTTTTAACAAAACCCTAAAAGCACAGAACACCAAAGCAAAGATGAACAAATGGGATTATTTCAAACCAAAAATCACTTGTGTGACAAAGGAAACAATTGTGAGAGTAAGGAGAATATGAGAAAATAGTTGCAAATTGCTTACCTCGCAAGAGTTAACATAAAGAATATGTAAAGAACTTTAAAAATTCAATAGCAAAACAAACAACAAAACAACCTGATTTTAAAATGGGCAATAGATCAAAATAAACATTTCTCAAAAGAATACATACAAATTGCCAACAAAGGTATGAAAAATGCTCAATGCCACCAACCAGAAGCATAATGAGATATCAACTCATGCCAGGGAGAATGGCTGTGGAGAAAGGGAACACTTGCACACTGTTGGTGGGAATGTAAATCAGTACAACCACGTGGAAAACAGTATGGATGTTTCTCAAAAAACTAAAACTAGAATTATCATATAATCCAGCAATCCCATTGCTGGGTGGGTCTCCAAAGGAAATCAAAATAGAATATCAATTAGATACCTGCACTTCTACATCTATTGCAGCACTATTGATAATAAGAAGGAAATGGAAATGATTTAAGCATCCATCAATGGATGATTGGTAAAGAAAATATGATATATGTACACAATGGAGTACTATTCAGCCACTAAAAAGAATGAAATACTATTTTTTGTGACAACATAAACTTAAATAGAGATCATATGTTAAGCAAAACAAGCCAGACATAGAAAGACAAGCTCCACATGATCCCATTCCCATGGATAAACCAGATGCAGTGGTGCATGCTTATAATTTCAGTAGCTCAGGAGATCAAGGCAGGAGACTCACAAGTTTGAGGACAGCTTTGACAATTTGGTAAGACCATATCTTGAAATAAAAAGTAAAAAGG
>PVHX01004852.1:10723-119928 GCA_004024805.1 Geosciurus inauris | reverse complement strand
TAAGAATACAGGAAATAAACCCTGCAGGCTTTAATACCAGCTACTCCAGAGACTGAGGCCAGAGAACTGCAAGTTCGGGGCCAGCCTCAGCAGCTTAACAAGAGCCTGTCTCAAAAAAAATAAAATACAAAAAGGACCGGGGACATAGCTTGGTGGTAGAGCACTTGCCAGGCATGTGGTGCCCTGAGTTTATTCCTGCACTAGGAAAAAACGGAAAAAAAAAAAAAAAAAGAGTTACAGAAAATAAGAAAATAGAGTTAAAACACTCTTTTATTGACCACCCCTGTATTCCAGGCTCACTGGACACAGTGGGAATGTAGTGTCATCAGTGTCTTTACACATCTGACACATGCATTGCTACCGAGACTGCAGGACTTTATCTTCATGGGGGCAGTGGGTGGTCTCTGAGATCAGAGTTATAGATGCAGTCTCTGGAGTCAGACTACCTGGGTCCAAATATTGGCTCAGCCACTTTGTAGCTGTGGGACTTCAGGACAATTTCTTAACCTCTCTGTGCTTCAGTTTCCTCATTTGAAAAACACAGGTGATTATAGATGATTTCACAGTATGGTGGGCATTAGAAGAACTGTATCTGTAAAGTTATTAGAACAGGCTGGGTACATATCAAGTGATCAATAAATGTCAACTGTTATTATGATTTCTTGACCACACCAAGATGCCTTTTGGCTTAAGGCCTTCGCCTGAGCTGTTCTTGCCACTGGGAAAGCTCTTCCGTACTTTCTTCAGCAGGCTAACATCTTCTCATGCCTCAGGTTGCAATTTAAATGATACTTTCTAGTTGGGCATGGGGGAGCATTCCTATAAACCTAGCGACTTGGGAGGCTGAGGCAGGAGAATGGTGAGTTCAAAGCCAGCCTCAGCAATTTAGCAAGGCCTTAAGCATCTTAATGAGACCCTGTCCCTAAATAAAGTACTAAATGGGCTTTGGGTGTGGCTCAGTGGTTAAGTGCCCCTGGGTTCATTCCCCAGTACCAAAATTAAAATAAAATTTTTAAAAATGTCACTTCCTTAACAATGCCCAGAGTACCATCCCCCAGCCCACCCCAGCCCTATATTTTCTCACTGTTTCCATATAATTCCTGGTATGGCTTGTCTTAGTTGCAATTACACAGCTATTTGTTTATTGAGCATCTCTTCTACTAGGCTCTAAGCCCTCTGAGCTCAGGGACTGAGTCTGCACAGCCTCCACTGTGCCCATCATGCCTTGCATATCAGAGGTGATCAATAAATGTCTGTGCACTAAGCCACACAGGCTTATAGCTGCAGGTGCATAGATGCCTGGGCGAGAAGCCATCTGGATCAATGGCTGACTGGCAGCAATACACAGAGCCACAGGTTTGAGATCCTTTCATTTGATGATGGGCTCTGGGAACTTCGATGGCCCTTTTTTGATCAGATAGTCTGGGAGAGAATTTTTGAGGCATCAAACTCCTTGCACTGGGTGACCAGCTGACCTAGAGACATCTATTGGCAGAAGGGATGGAATGTGTAAGAACCATGCAGCTGCCCTGCTCAGGAGGGACTACAGTCTGGGTTTGCTAAAACAGTTAAATTCCAGGAATACCAGCAAGGGGATTGGGTCATGTCATACCTGCCTTGCAAGGCAAACAAGCTGCAAATTGAGAGGGGCAGGGAGGTGCCATAACTGCCAAGAGAGAGAAAGGAAGAGCCAGATGTACACACAGACCGGAAAAAGCCCCGTTGCAGGTGAGGGGGACATAATTAATGGAGACTGGTGAGCAAGCCTGTACATGCCAAAGTGTCAAATCCTTGTCCCAAGGAGCTGGGGTCTCACTGGCCTCATCCCTGAGAAAGCAGAGCAAGAATATCTTGAGACTAACATGCCAAGCAAACATACAACAGGAAATTCCCCTAGGCCATGGGTTTGGTCAGAGGCCCTGGCCTCTGTAGCTAAAATCAGGATTATGTCTTTGCTGATTTGCTTTCCAGCTGTGTTCAGGAAAAGCCTCAACAAAACTGCTGGATTGTGCTCAAGATTGGCAGGTGAGGCCAGCCTCCCATGTGTTCCCCCAACCCCTTTTCTGGACAAAGGGTTAACACGAAAGGAGACCCTTAGAGGGAAAGTTCCCCTTCTTTCTGGAACCCCCTTTGAGTTCCAGCTGGAATCCCAGACAAGCGTATTTGTGTGGGCTAGAAAACAATCAAATGCCTTTTACATGTAGAACCCCAAGCAGAGCAAATGCCAGCTTTGCTAGAAATGCCCCAAGCTATTTTGATCCTGGGTTAGTGGCTCTCAACGGAGATGCTATTGTTCAATTGGAAATTTGTGGGGAAGTGGTTTTGGATGCCACAGTGATTTGGGGTCACCACTACTATTTAGTAGTCAGGGACTAGAAGTGCCAGACGTCTGCAGTACATGTCAGGGACAGTCATGCACAACAAAGAGTTGTCCCTCTGCCTGTACAGCTTTTAAATGTCCCACAGGACATGCACGTAGATGAAAACCCCTTGGCATCCAGAGCCTAACTTTATTTTGTCTGTGGACACAAAGGTTTCATTTGGTTGCAACCATGTTAACATACACTAACATCTCCCGGAAGGCAACTTTATCAAGAACGGTTAACCACTTTGGAAACTCACGCTGCCTGGGGCAATACCGCTCAAGGTGTGTGAATCACCAGTGCAACACGCCTCTATCACACCTCATCTGTTGCCATGCATTCCTGGTAATTCCACACATAGAGGCAAGCAACTGTCTAATTCGTTATGTCACCTTAGGTTATTGCGCTCACGTCTTTACGTATTACACATTGTTTTACTATATGTAACTTTCTCGTCCTTATTGGTAAGACATCATGTTGAGACAGAGAGGGAAGCTATGGTTGTTGGAAGGTTATTTCATCCATAAATTTCATTTTGGGTGTTATAAAATACCTGTTATAAAATGGAGGGAGTGGCATGCTTGGTAGTGCTTGCTTTGTAATCCCAGCAGCTCAGGAGGATCACAAGTTCGAGGCCAGCCTTTGTTATTTAGCAAGAGCCTGTCTCAAAAACAAAGAACAAAGGAAGGATGAATGGGGCTCTAACTCAGTGATAAAACACCCCTGGGTTCAATCTCCAGGAAAAAGAAAGAAGGGGGCAGGGAGGAGGAAAGGAAGGAAGACAAAATGAAGATAGCATTGAGGAAACCCTAGAGTTTACCTGGCTAGATAAGAGTACATAAATTGGGATGGAGCTGACATTTTACCCTGACTATGCTCTTGATTTTCTCTGGATCGAAGAACACTTTTTCCACTGAGTGACACTGATTAGGAAAAAAAAAAAAAAAGCTGCATTATAGGTGATATTGCCCTGTGTAACTCACAGATGGAACTCCAACCACAGAACTAGCAATGCATGGGCATCATTTATCAAGTTGCAGCTTTTACTGAGCTAGAAGCATTTGGGCCATTTTGGCTGCCCGAAGTGATGTGCTTGCGCCACCTAATGGACTATGGAAAAGTAGCAAATCTATGAGATTAGTTGATGCACCTTCCTTTGCAGAGAATTACAATAACATGAATGATATCAGCTACCACATGCCATCACTTTACATATATGAACTCATTTATACAAAATATTTATAACATAATACTGTTATTCCCATTTTGTATGTGAGGAAACTGAGGCACTGAGAAGATAAATGACTATGTTCAAGTACCTAGAGAGGCAGGACTGGATTTGAAGACTGGTGGTTCAAAATTGCTGCTCTTAGCTGGGCATGGTGGTGCATGCCTGTAATCTCAGTGGCTTGGGAGGCTGAGGCAGTAGGATCACAAGTTCAAAGCCACCCTCAGCAACTTAGCAAGTCCCAAAGCAACTTAGTGAGACCCTGTCCCTAAAAAAATATAAAAAGGGCTTGGAGAGTGGCTCAGTGGTTAAGCACCCCTGGGTTCAATCCTCAGTATCCCCCCAAAAACATTCTGCTGTTAATCATTCCTCTATAGGTTTGCAAATAGCTACTCTTTTGGGAGATGCTATTCTGAGAGTCAAAAACTTCTGAGTTCATAAGGCTGTATCCAGCATTTATTTCAGGGCAGTAAAATTGCAAAGAGAGAGAAAGAACAGAAAGTAAATACTTAGGTGTTAAGATATGGTAAGAGCCAAAAAAGTTTTGCTATTGTATGGACCATGGAAATCTTTGTGCTAAAGTATGAGGAGGCTATTGTGTTCTTTTGGCAGATCATGGGGTCCTAGAATGACATCCCCCCTAATTAAGCTATAAGATTCATAAGGGCAAAATTCATATCACTGTTTTTCACTTCTATGTAGCCAGTACTTACCCCAGAACCTTATGGACTAAATGGAATAACCTGTCCCCCTCCCCGTGCCTTTGGTACTGGGGATTGAATCCAGGGGCACTTTATCACTGAGCTACACTCTGACTTCTTTTTAATTTTAATTTTGGATCTCACTTAATTGCTAAGGGTCTCACTAAGTTGCTGAGATTGTCCTTGAACTTGTGATCCTCCTGCCTCGGCCTCCTGAGTTACCACAACTACAGGTGCATGCCATTATGAGCAGCTGGGATTTTTAAAAACACATCTATATTGATACATAATTCATATACCATCCAACTCATCCATTTAACATATATAATTGATCTGGGAATGATAGCCTATTCCTATAATCCCAGCTACTGGGGAGACTGAGACAAGAAGATTGTAAGTTCAAGGCTAGCCTCCACAACTTAGTGAGACCTGTCTCAAAATTAAAAATTAGAAAGCGCCGGGTGCTGTGGCACATGCCTGTAATTCCAGCAGCTCAGGAGGCTGAGATAGGAGGACTGCAGGTTCAGTCTTAGTAACTTAGTGAGGCCCTGAGCAACTTACAAAACTCTGTCTCAAAATAAAAATTAAAAAAATAAAAAGCTGGGGATGTGACTTCGTGGTTAAGCACTCCTAAGTTTAATCCCTGATACCAAATAAATAAATATTTTAAAAGGGACAAGGCAGAGCAAGTCCTAGATTGAATACTCAGCACTGCAAAAGTAAAGTAAAAATTTAAAAACTAAGTGTACAATTCAATGGTTTTTAGTATATTCACAGAATTGTACAACTATCAAAACGATGGGCTTTCCTCACTCCAAAACAATCACTCCCCGTGTCTTCCTGCTCACTCCCTTTCCCAGTCCTGGGCAACAGACTACTTCTCTTTAGATTTGCCTGTCCTGGACATTTTATTATAAATGCAGCTGTACAATATATACTGCTTTATGACTGACTTATTTCACTTAGCATAACAGGTTCAAGCTTCATTCATGTTGCAGCATGTATCAATACTTCATTTTTTAGTGACTTGATAACATTTATTCATATGGATTTACCACACTTGGTTTATGCAAACATTAGTCGATGGATAAATATCATTTGAGTTGTGTCCAGCTTTTGGCTTTATGAATAATGCTTATAGAAATATTTGTGTACAAGTTTTTGTGTGGATATATGTTTTCATTTCTCTTGGTATATACTAAAGAGTAGAATTGCTGGATCATATAATGTAATATGGTAATTCATGGTAATTCTATGTTTAACCTGTTGAGGAACTGTTTTCACATGACTGTACTAGTTTATGTTTCTAGCACCAATGTATGAAGGTTTCAATTTTTTCACATCCTACTCAACACTGGTTGTTATCTTTTTGTTTTTAAATTATAGCCATTTGAATCATGGTGAAGCGTTTTTTTTTTTTTTTTTTTTTTTTTATTACGGCAGGTGATGTTGTTGTTATAAATGAATAGATTCCCGGACTATTGGAGCAGGATAGGACCACAGCAATCACGTGGCCCTATATGTTTATTTTATTAAAGAAACAGTGAAGAGAGAATAAAGGACTAGCCCAAAGTCAAAATTAGTAGTGGAGGCAGTAACAGATATATTATGTGTATATATGTGTATTTCAAATATGTGTATTTCTTTCAAGTAAGTAAAACGGTGAGCTGCTGTAGCTCAGGTCCTGAGTTTAACCCCCAGCACCAAAGAAAGAAGGAAAAAACAAAAAGATAAAAAGAAGAATGATGATGGTGGTGGTGGTGGTGGTATAGGGCTGAAGCTAAAACCTGAGAGAAAATTTCACAACTATAAAACCAGAAGACAGTGAATCAAAAACTAATAACAGATAATCATAAGTTGTTACATTCATGGGCCCTCTACTGTCTTAGCCACAGTGTAAAGTAAGCAGTTTATGTTTGCTTTCCTGTTTAATGCTAGCAACACCCCTATTTTATAGAGTTCTAAGTAGAAATAAAGGGTTGTGACCCTAGAGTTCTATATCTAACCAGCTTTTGTGTATAAGTTAACAGAGAGCCATTCTAAAACATGCAAATATTTTTAAAATCCAAACACCCTTACTTCAAGGGTTACCCAAAGTAGGTGTGAGAAGTTCATTAAAGTAAGGAAGACATTTAGGCAAAACAAATGGCAATAAACAATGAAAACAGGAAAAAGCAAGTTAATGCAGTTTGAAATCGCTCTCTCTATATATGTACGTATGCATATATTAAATATTTTTAAAATATATTTTTAAAAAGTCTTCAAAGAGAGGACCCATGATGTAAAATTTTAATAATGTCCTGAAGCTGGAATCTTAATTTATGCCTGCAAGCCCGTGCGCTGCCACAGCCTTGAGCTCTGCGGAAGGTTCCCAGGTGCCAGTCTCCTGTGAACCGGCGCACTAGCCAGTGCTTGGAGGAGACCCTCACCTGCGAGTGTTGCGCTTCCCTGCTGAATATGGAAGTTCTTCCACCTTCCCTGGGGACCTCTTAAACTCCTCGGTTTCAGGAGTGTGAATTACCCATTTCCCTAGTGTTAAGTGGCGACAGGTCTCTTTCTATTTTATCTCTTCAGTCATTTTAATGGTAATTGAGGGAGGCTATCAGCTGGCCATCTTGACTCAAGGGTGTGAGGATCAGTTAGCATAGACTTGAAGCTTGTCCTAAGGTGATGGCAGAGCCGACATAATCGCGCGTCCTTGGACAAGACTTTTCAATTCTCTCCTCCCCGACCTCATTCCCTAGCACCTGATCAAAATACAGATTCTTCCAACACGGAGGCTAACAAAAGCTAGGGTGGATGGGATGGTGGGTAGGATGGCTTTCTCTTGGTATCCGTGTATCCCAAACTCTGTCATCCTGTTCTCTCCCCCCGCCCCATTTCACTAGAGCCAGAGCGGCAGGGCGCAGGGTGGGAGCAAAAGGCTGTCTGGGGTTCTTGTAGCAGCCCGCAGGCAGGCAGGCTGGGCGGCTGCAGGGCTGAGGGCCTCAAGGGCCCGGCAGGCTTAACACCACCTGGCGGAGTCCTGGGGAAGAGTCTTAAAGGCGCGCGCTCCTCTGCGCTCGGAGCACTCCAGCGGGAGCCTCTGAAAGCTCGCTTCCCTCTGCCGCCCGGCTCCTCCGGGAGGTAAGTGCCATCCGCGGACCCCGAGTTGCAGCCGGGTGGAGACGGCCCGCGGTTGCCCGGCGCTCGAGAAGCGCTCCGGCTGGAGCTGCGGTCCGAGAGCATCGCCCAAGTTTTGGGAGGGCCTCGGGGCTGGAGCAGCTCAGAGCTTGCTCGACGATGGCAAGGGTGGCCGCGGGCTGTGGCTGTCTGGGGCGGCCACCCTTAGCGGTGCATCCAAGACAGGCACCAGCGGCGCGTGGGTCGCACGCTGGAGCCTCAGTTCAGTGCCCTGCACACTTGGCGCGCTCTGGCTGGCGATCCCAGCGAGCCCCAGCCTGGTTGGGGCCGCAACCCCAGCTCCAGGCCTTCCTCCTTGAGCGGGCCCCTTGCAGCCCGCTCGCCCGCGGTCGCACACGGTCGCGCCGGCAGGTCGCGCTCGGCGGCCGGCCAAACCCGCCCAGGTCCCGCCGCACCCGCGCCCCAGGCCACCCCGCCCAGCTCTTTCCGCGCTGCGCCCCTCGCCTTCTCCATCTCCAACCGCTCGCTATTTTCACACCTCCCAGTGCCCCGGCCCCGGCGCCTGATTCAGTGCTTAGTAATTAATTTGGCGTTTCAGAATGGTCAGCGGGCTGGATAATGGGCGCATTCATCCCCCGGGCTAATCTGAACAGAGGTGGGAAGAAAGGCTTTCACAGACAGAAAATGCCATTCGCGGAGCGCTCAAAGGGGCTGTCACTCCCAGAATAAATCGCCGCCGCGCCCGCCGGCTCCTCTGGCCATTTCCATACAGCCTCGGCCTACGCCGCGGACCCGCCGGCCTCCGCCTGCGTGTCCCGGAATCACTCACTCCAGTGCCTTCGACGGGAAAGTCGAGCGAGAGCTGGACCCAGGCGGGGGTCCAGGCCAATCCGCAAACAGGAAGCTCGGGTTAAGGCCACCAGGGACAAAGAGATTGATTAGAAAATCAAATGCTGAACTAGAAGGAGATGCAAACGAGGATGTTGGAGCTGGGGCTCAGGGAGCTTTCGTCCAAAACTCCGCAGTTCGCCAAGAGGAGGACCCCAAAGCCTAGATTCGTCTGTAGTGTGCAGGAGGTCACACCAGAGTTTCTGGGTCTCACAAACTGTGAATGGAATACGACGCGCAAGTATAGGTTGTAGAAACAGGGCCTGGCTGGTGCAATCCGGACAAGCACCAGACTTAATTTTCTGGGTTCTTCGCTCTGGGGGCCTGGGGAGGTGACATGATGCCTTTCCTGCTTTTCACCTCCCGGGCCCACCGGAGGACATCAACTGAACAGGTGACGGCGGCTTCATCCTCTCACTCGAGATCGCCCCGAGTGTTAAACACAAATGGCCTATGGGGTCTGAATGCTGAAGGCCACCCGCCCCCCGCCCGATGGCAGAATGGATAGTGCGCTACAGCTGCAGCCTGTGGACCTCTGGCCGCCTACGACAAGTGCCTCCAGCTGGGATGGGCCAAGATGATGGTTCGGCTCTGTCCAGAGTGAAACTTCCGGAACTTAGAATTTCAATGATCTAAGGTTCGCCGTGTGTCCACGTTGCCGGGCAGATTTGTCTCTGGTCCTTCTGCCCAGTGCGGACTGCCCCCGCCCCTCGCCCCACTCTGCGGAAGAGAAAGAGGTGTGGCTCTGAGGTCAGGCCTTGGCTCCTGGAGAGGCTGGAATGGCAAGGAAAGCCACTGGGAGGTAGGGGCATTTCTGGAAAGACCAGATGGGTGTTCCAGGGCATGTCGGGGAGATGGAATCCCATGCCACTCATCAACTTCTGAGTGAAAGTTACTCCCTTCTCAGGCTCAGGTTCTTCATTTGCAAAACAAGGATAAAATGAGATCATATTTGGACCCAAGTGCCAGAGGCCCTCAGTAGAAGGATCCCACACACCTCCAACCACCAACGGTGCCGGCACACTCCCCTGGCATCTCTCCAAGTCTTCACCAACACCTCTCCTTGGAGTGCTAGTGACCCCACAGTTTTTCTCAGGATGCCTCCACCCATCCCTTGCTGTGTCTGGGTTCCATATCCCACTCTTGTAGATGCTTTCTAAGAGCTGGAAGCTGCCTTTCAAAGATTCTAGAGCCATTATACAGATGGTGATACTAAGATTCTAGAATCATCATACAAGCAGCAATATTGAGATTCTAGAACCAATGCACAAATGGTGGTGCTGAAATTCTAGAGCCATTGAACAGATGGCAATACTGAAATTCTAGAGCCATTGTTCAGATGAGACTTTGAGTGACTTGTTGCTGTCACCAGCTACTTAGATGGCTTGGACTAGAGCAGATTTTATGACAGAGTAGTGATTTTCACACTCTGAGCATCAGTTGCCCCTGGCCTTGACCCCAGAGAGTACTTTCCTAGGTATGGGGAGGGGCCCAGAACACTGTATTTAAAATAAAATTCTCAAAGCATGTTGATTCAGGTGATACAGGGACCATCTTTAACCAAATAGATTTTTTCCCAGCAGCCCCATCTCTCCTACGCCCATGGGCCCTGCCTTATTCTCCATGGCTTATAATGATCAGCAAGAGTCTTTTCCATTACCTCCAGGCTGGTGATCCTAGTGGATAGGATCTACTTCTAGGAGATATCTCAGGATCCCCCAGAATGTATAGCCAGCAAGGGAGAGGCAGTGGGTGAGCTAAGCACCCAGCCAGATGAGGAATGGCTTAAGTGGGCTCCAGGCTGCCTGGGCATTGAGCCTAGGGGATTCCTCTTACCAATATGCTTTCACATCTGAACCTAACACTGCATACCAAAGGCCTCACACACAGTCCAAATATGCACAGAGGCCCCCTTGGCAAGGTGAGCCTGTCCAGGGACCAAACAGTCAGCCATGAGGGACCTGTGCCAGCTATTACCCAGGCATGAGCTGTGTCCCAGGACACCCTGCACCTGCCCCTTCACCACACTGGGGCTCAGAGGACAGAAGGTGGGAGGGCTTGGGAAAGGGCAGAAAAGGGGCCTGGAAGAGTGGAAGAAAGTAAGCAGGGGGAGGAGAAATGATGGGGAACAGAAAGGGGGCAGGGGCGGGATGAGTCCCTATTTATATAAGCCATTTGTAGCTGTGGATTGTAAAACTGGGCAGGATCCCCTGGAGTAATTCATAGTGTTTGGACAAGACAAACATTGTTCTGCTTTAAACAAACCTCCAGAAAGGTCAGCTTGGTTCGTCCTTTTGCTGCGAGTTGCTGAGACTATCCAGATGATGAGAAAATCAGATCTTAGCTGAAGGGGCCCAGGCAGGAGGCAATGGTCTCCCCGCCCTTGGGATGCTGGGTGATGCATCCAGTGCCAGCAGGGTCCTTGGCTCCCATTGAAAAGGTCTGGTTCCCACTGGAGCCAGGTTTTCACAGCACAGATTCTGAGATTTTGATGATGCCAAAGGATCATCCAAGTTCTTGGGCAAGGCCAACATGACCTGCAATGGGAGTCTTCTTTATGCAGGTGAAGCATTTATGAGAAATGAAAATTCATGAAAGAAAAATCAAATTACACCCACCAGACTCAAGCTCAGATATGCTCCCAGAAATCAAGGAAATCCATATTCTTTACATTTAGATCCCCTGGCTGGGCCTTCCTTGCTCACTTAGCAAATATTTTTGAGTGCCTATAATGTGCTCTGTGTCAGGTGTGGTGAGATAGTAGTAAGAAAGGTGTCACAGGTACTCATGGGCCTATAGTCTGGCTCATCCTCCCTTTCTCTATCTTACTTAACAAATGGAGCTCACAGTTTCACAGCCAGACTCTTCACCACCAACACTGCCACTGTCTCAAAGACCCAACATCCCAGAACAGGATCTGACAGTGAGCAAAGTGCTCAAAAAGTGTTAGTTGCCATGACAGTTATGATTATGACCATGATTGTGATGATGAGACTCCACTCTTTTTTTTTTTTTTTTTTGGTACTGGACATTGAACTCAGCGGTACTCGACCACTGAGCCACATCCCAGCCCTATTTTGTGTTTTATGTAGAGACAGGGTCTCACTGAGTTGCTTAGCACCTTGCCATTGCTGAGGCTGGCTTTGAACTCGTGATTCTCCTATCTCAGCCTCCCTAAGTGCTGGGATTATAGGCTTGCGCCACCGCGCCCAGCTGAGACTCCACTCTTAAAGCATCTACCCTTAAGGCTCCTAGCTGAAGCTGATACTTTATATTGATATTGAGCAAGCAGATTCATTCATATTAATTACTAATTATATATATGTTTGGTACTGAGGATTGAATTCAGGGGAGTTATACCACTGAGCTACACCCCTAGCCCTCCCTTTTTATTGGAGACACAGTCTTGCTATGTTGCTGAGGTTAGTCTCAAACTTGTGATCTTCCTGCCTCAGCCTCCTGAGTTGCTAGGATTACAGGTGTGTGCTACCACACCTGGCTCAATACTTAATTGTTGCTCATTAATACCAAAACCCAGTATTTCTATAGTGCTCATTATTATTGTCCTGCACATCATCCAGAACACAACCAGGGCAGTTTGTCATTCTCTCTAGAGGGTGATGCCCTTGGTGATGGTGGTAGCAGTAGCACTGGGTTAGCTGGTTTTGTACAACATTATAGAAAGTGCTTAGGGCTTTGGACACTTCAGGGTATTTTGCATATGATTTTTTATTCATTACTCCTGATATCCGTAGAAGGAAATGGGGAGGAAGACTACCATCCACATTTTTCAGAGGAGGGAGTGGAGGGGCAGTGGTGGCACATGCCTATTATCCCTGAGATTTGGGAGGCTGAGGCAGGAGGATCACAAGTTCAAAACCAGCCTCAGCAACTTAGTGAGGCCCTAAGCACGTTAGTGAAATCCTGTTTCAAAATAAAAAATATAAAAAGGGCTGGGGATGTGGCTCAGTGGTTAAGAGCCCCTGGGTTTAATCCCTGGTGCAAAAAAAAAAAAAAAAGGAGTTGATGCTCAGTGGAGTTAAGTGACTTCCCAACATCACAGGGACATTAATGTTGGGGATTCCTCTGACTGGGGTACAATCCAAGCAATCTTCTTGGATCTGTACCCTGTTGACCACCCAAAGAGATCCCAGGGAGGCTAGGAAGTGATTCCCTAGGCAAGGTCATGTTCATCCAGGGTTGTGTGTACTCTCTGACATCATTCTGGGGATTGGCACAGTGGTACTTCTGCTTGATGTCCATTTCCATGGGTGAAGGAAAGGTTCGTCCTGTCCCCCAAGTCCTTGTTTCTTTTGACACCTTATTATGGTTGAATAATCCATGCACTTACCCTGTGTGTTGGAAATCAATGATCCATGTCTGTTTTCATCCTGAACCACCTCTTAGAGTTAAGTCCCTAAATTTTCTTCCTATGTGACAAACCAGTAATACCTCATTTGACTGACATTTGGGGAAAATAAGTTGTTCCACATAATTGATTTTTGCAGTTAACAGAAGCTTACTCCTTTAAGCATAGAAACCTCTTATGTAGTCATTTTTCATGGAAAATTTTTTCCATCAAAATCATTTTTTTCCCACAACTAAGTTAGCTGAATGGAATATAGCAGGTGTTCCCTAGATGGAGTTGCCGGGGTAACCCACAACCCATTTCCATGACTCATAGCTGTCTTTGGGAGCATCAGCTTCTGGGCAATTTGCCCATCCTCCCTGACCTCAGTTTCCTCACTTGTAATCTGTGGAGTACTAGATGAGGCACTCTCTCAGGGCTGTCCCTGTTCTCTAACTCTGCTGGCCTCTTACACAGTAATGCCCTTGGAAATTCTTGTGGTTACAGGCCCTGTCCTGCATCCTTGGGATGGGTTGGGGTAGATTCTACTGTTAGCTGTCACCCTTCAGTGTACCACCAATTCAGCAGGTACTAATTCCCAAGGATCCGAATCTGGGGTTCTCAGGGTCCTGGAAGAATTGAGGATGCCTGACCTCAGTTTTTTTTGTTTGTACCAGGGACTGAACCCAGGGATGCTCTACCCATTGAGCTATATCTTTCCTTTTTATTTTTTATTTTGAGACAGGGTCTTGCTAAGTTGCCAAGTCTGGCCTGCAACTTGTGATTCTCCTGCCTCAGCCTCCTGAGTTGCTGAGAATATAGGTATGTGCCCTAGCCACCAGTTTAAAGACTTTTGAGTGAAGAACCTCTGGTAGGATCCCTGTGGATTGAAGTACCCTGATATTGTGCCTATTGTTTTCTCCAGTGCCCAAGAGAACTGTCACTTACTTCATGTGTTGTGCATCATGAAGGGTACTGTAACCTGGACTCGAGAGAAGGGGCTTACAATTCCTTGAAATATTCAATAGAATGTCTAAACTCTGTGTTGTGGGGAAGTCAAGAACAGTAAGATATGGTCACTGCCTGTAAGAAGAGAAGCTAAAGGAGGACTTGAGGAATTTTTCTTTTTTTCAGTACCAGGGATGAAACTCAGGGGCACTCTACCACTGAGCCACATCCCCAGCCTTTTTTATCTTTTTAGACAGGGTCTCACTAAGTTGCCTGAGCTGGCCTTAAACTTTTGATCCTCCTGCCTCAGGCCTTGAAGTCACTGGGATAACAGGTGTATACTACCATGCCTGACTTGAGGAATGTCTTTTCTTAAAAATAGTTTTATTTATGTATTTATTTTTATGTGGTGCTGAGGATTGAACCTGGTGCCTCATGCATGCAAGGCAAGCGCTCTGCCTCTGAGCTACAATCCCAGCCCTTGAGGAATGTCTTAAAACTAGCGTGTAGTGGTTCTTTTTTTATTCCTTTCATATACCCCAAATTTGCCTTTCAGATGTGAAGAGGACCCTCTTAATTCTGTCATTTCTGGATTTGCTGGTATATGAGGTTCCTATGTGCTGTGGTTTGGATTTTGAATGTCTCCCAAAGATTCACAAATTAAAGACTTGGCCCCCAGGGTGCACTACTGGAGGCGATAAGTCCTTTAAGAGATGGGTCCCAGTGGGAGGTCTTTAGATCACTGTGGTGTGCCCTCAAAGGAGATTGTGGGACCCCAGCTCCTTCCTTTCTTTTTCGCTTTCTGGTGATGGGCTGAGTGGTTTTGCTCCACCAACTGCTCCCACTTTGATGTGCTGCTTCACCACAGACCCAAAGTGAAGGCGATCGATTGAGCAAAGACTGAAATATCCAAAATAAACCTTTTCTATTTATAAATTTATCATCTCAGGTATTTTATTATAGCATCAGAAAGCTAACTGACACACTGTGGCTGCTGTAACAAATTTTCACAAATGTGGTAACTTTAAAACAACAAAAATTCATTCAGCAGTCTAAAATCAGTTTCACCAGGTTAGAATCATGAGCTATGCTTCCTCCAGAGGCTGTAGGAGAGAATCTATCCCCTGCTTCTTTCAACTTCTGGTGGTTGCAGGCATTCCTTGGCTTGTGGGGACATTGCTATAATCTCTGCCTCTGTTTTCTTTTTATTATTATTATTTTTTGACTTCATTTATTTGTTTTTTTTTTTTAATGTGGTGCTAGATATTGAACCCAGTGCCTCACACATGCTAGGCAAGCACTGTACCACTGAGCCACAACCCCAGCCCTCTGCCTCTGTTTTCACATGGCCTTCTCTTCTTTTATCAGATCTCCTTCTGCCTCTGTCTTAGGACACTTGTGATTGCATTTAGAGTCTATCCTGATAAGTCAAGATGATTGCTTCATCTCAAGACCCTTAGTTTAATCTCATCAGCAAAGATTCATTTCTGCCATATAAAGCAGCACTCACTGATCCCAGGGATTAAGACATGGATATCTTTTGGGGACCCTTTTTCAACCCATCACAGATGTTCATCACCTTCAGTTGTCCTCATTCGGATTAATTTGTAATGCACTCCTGTCTTGTGCCAGGCAGTCTGTTAACACACTGGGGATTCAGAGGGCACAGTTCTTTCTCAGGAAACTTTCGTATTAGTCAGAGACCATATCATAATAAGAGTTATAGGGAAAACAGTCAACCAAGGCCTGGGAAGTACCCAAGATGGATTCCCACAACCCCTGGGAACTGGAGATTGAACCCAGAGGCACTTTACCATTGAACTGCACCTCTAGCCCTTTTTTTTTTTTTTTTTTAAATTTTGAGATAGTGTCTCACTAAGTTGCCCAGGCTAGCCTCAAACTTACAGTCCTCCTGTCTCAGCCTCCTGAGTCGCTGGGATCAGAGGTGCATGCCTCTGCACACAGCCCAGGACGGATCTTGACAAGTTCAGATTCCTTATCAAAGTCTGTGAGGGCTTACATGTCCTAACTCCTACCTACATTTCTGACTTCACTTGTACAATTCCCCATCTTGCTCATCAAGCTCTCACCAAGTGGCCTCCTTCTTGTCCCTTACACAAGTCAAGCTCCTGTTCAGGATCTTTGCACATTCTGTTCTCTCTGCCTGAAGCACCCCCGGCTCAAACCCCATCCCCACAGCTCTCTTCCTCAGTTCATTCATTCTGCTCTACTGGGCCCTTCATAGAGAGCTCCTTCTGAGTACCTTGTTTAAAATTCATAACCCCCTGGTACTTCATTTCCTCCCCTGCTTTATGTGTTCCCAGCAAACCACAATGGAGTTGCTCTTGTTTGGACCATCTCCACCTCCACAAGCATTCCGAGATATGAAGCCTAGAGCTTCTCAGAAGATCCTAAATACATCCTGTTTTATTTCCAATTCTCTGCCTAAGAATTTATTTAGTCTTTTCTGTTTTTTCCTTACCTAGGAGCACATTGGGCTAAATTTCAAGTGGATCAGAATGGGCATGGAGGTAGCTCTTCTAAGGGAAATTTGTAAACGTGAGGAGCCATGTGGTGTATATATGTGTGTGCACATATGTATAGAGGAACCCACTAGCATTTGAAGGGTGGGTCAGGAATGATAAATGCCTTGTGGTGGGCAGAATCATTTTGCCCAGGGATTTTTCCTACACCAAATGCCAAAGAACACTGTTAAGAAAACAGTTTATATTGAGTCCTAAAATAATACTTTTCTAATCTTCATTGATAATCTTTCAATCTATAAGAATATTTCAAAATATTTCTGCCCAACCCTGCTGTTTTCCCTGCCTATCCACACTATCTCTTGAGATCCTCCAATGAATCCTTTTGCTCCTGTCTTCACTCCAATGTCATCTCTAAACCTGGAACTCTCACCACTGAGGGGACTTCAGATTCTTCAGATTCTGTCAATGTTAAATGAGCTGAGACTCAACTCTGGGCTCAGAGGCCCCCACTATTTTCTCTACCCAGAGACCATCATTTATTTGTACCTATTGTTTCCTTCCTGGGACTGGTCTTCCATCCATGACAAAGCCTCCCCCACTGGAATAGTTTATTTTAATAGCATTTACTGGGACCTTGTTAAAAACTTTTAGTAAAACTTTCAGAATAAATTACATCTGCTGGTTCCCCTTATCCACAAGCATTTTCACCCCTTTAAAGAGCTCTGGTAGATAAAAGGATTTGGCAGAGTTGGGGCTTGCATGGATTTCTATGCCCTACTGGGAATCCTCTGCCAGGATGCCTGCACATCCTGTGCAGAATCATTGTGGTGGGCAGAATCACAAGGGGAGGCCTGACTTGAGATGCAGATAAACAGCATTGAGGAAAGGAATAAATCCCCACAAACCCTACACACTATGTAGGCCTGTTCCCCATGTTCTAAACCCTTTTCCAGAACAGTTGCATCTCTTGAAATCTTGTCCAGGGACCTGAAGTCCTTTGAGTATCCTTCTATGTGGTCAATCAGGTGAGATGGGCTCTAGAAGCTCTACCTCATGAGGTTGTTAGGAAGATAACAAGTTAATGATTGTCAAAGTGCTTAGAAAAGGGCTTTGCACACAATAAGCACTATGTGCGTGTGTGTGCACGTGTGTGCACATGTAGAGGATTGAATCAAGGGCCTCGCCCATGCTAGGCAAGTCCTTTACCACTGACCTACATCTCTGGCCTCCTATATACATGTTTGATTTTAAAAGAAAAGTCCTTGGAGCTGGGCGTGGTGGCACACACCTGTAATCTCAGCTACTTGGGAAACCAAGGCAGGAGGATTGCAAGTTCAAGGCCAGCCTCAGCAATTTAGCAAGACCCTGTCTCAAAGTAAAAAATAAAAAGGGCTGGGGATATGGTTCAGCGGTAGTGTGGCACTGTACTGCAAAAGAAAAAAAAATCTCCAGTACTGAGAGAGAGAGAGAGAGACAGACAGACAGACAGATAGACAGAAAGCTCTTGGGCCTGGGGGTATACTGCTCAGTGGTAGAGTGCTTGCCTACCATGCTTGAGGCACTGGATTCAATCCCCAGCACCATAAAAAACAAACCAACAAACAAATAAATTTAAAAAAGTAAACCTTTTGGTGATTCCCAAGATAAAGACCACACTAGTGGGCTGGGGTTATGGCGCAGTGGTAGCGTGCTCGCCTAGCATGCGTGAGGCACTGGGTTCGATCCTCAGCACCACATAAAAATAAAATAAAGATATTCTGTCCACCTACAACTAAAAAAGTAAATAAATATTAAAAAAAAAAAAAAAAAAAAAAAAGACCACACTAGTCATCTCATTTCTCCTAAGTCATTACTTTCTGTCCTCCTTCCTTGCAAACCATTATTGTGTACCATCCAGAATCTCCATCCCTGGGGTATCCCCTCCCTATATCCTGTGCACTGATTGCTCTCCCCACTGTCATGCCCACCCCACAGACTCATCCTCTCCATCTTTATTAAAACAACAACAACAACAACAAAACAAAACCCCTGCTCCTTTAAGACCAGAACCACATGGCTGTTCCTCCTCTGGCATCTCATCCTTTGAGTCACTACCCCAACTATTTCACTCTTCTCTTGCTTTGGAGACACCAGCCTCTGGCTCAGCCTTCATCTGTGTCCCAAGTTCTAATGCTGGTCACCCAGGTGACAGTCCACCAAGCACTTTGACCTCCTGTCTCCAATTACCTTCCCTGCTCCTTCACCACAGAATCCCTTCTCTTATCCTCAGAGGGCCTATCATCCCCCAGGGTCATTCCACCTCTGGAATCATCAACTCAGTCCTCCTGTTTTGGACCTCACCCTCCTTAGTAATCCGCCATCACATCTCTTCTATCTTCCAGAATTTTCAAGACCAGCTCTGTCTGACAACTTTCTGTAACAATAGGAATGTTCTTTATTAGGGCTGTCCAAATCAGGGACAACTGAGCTTTACATGTTATTAATTTGAATTAGTTTAAGCTAAAAGTAAAATCACTACACATGGCTCCTGGCGACCCTATTGAACAGCATGGCTCCAGAACCCTGGTTTCTCTATTTCCTCTGCTATTCTTGTCTTATCTTCACTTCTTTCTCTTTGACTTTGTCTCCACCCTTCTGACCTTCTGCCCCATCCTCAAATCTAGATTAACCCAACTTTCTCTCTCTAGGCCTACCCAGAGCCTGGTCGCCTGTTAGAAGTAGTTTGTGTGTGTTCTATGATTTCATAGGCTGCTTTTCTTTCTCCTACATGGTCACCAACCTCAGTAGAACCTTTAATTCTTCCTAGCAAGCACTGTCCTGGTGTCCTTAATGACGGTATCAACCTTCTCCCCATCCTCAGATCTCCAGTGCTCTGGTCCCTCCCCCATGCTTAGCAGATGTGTCACTTCCTATTTCATTGGAACAAGAGAAACCTTGTTGCAGACCACCTGGCTGCCAATTTTACAAGGATAGTTTTATCTGTCTTCAACCTCTCCCCTTCTGGCTCCTTCCTATCAACACCGAGGCATGTTCAAATAGCCTTATCTTATAAACAAAAATAAAGAGCCCCTGCCTTGCCTCCATCCCATGTCACCTTCCTGCCAGGCTCTCTCTGTTTCCTACCTCTTGTAGTCACACTTTTTGGAAGTTGTCTACACTTGGTATCTCCACTTTCTCACCTCCCTTTCATTCCACAACCCTAGGCGGTCTGGCTTCTGTCCCCACCACCCCTCTGCAACTGCCAGTTAAGGTCACCAATGACTTCCTTGTAGTTTAATCCAAAGCACTCATTGCAGATCTTATCTTGACCTTTAAGGTAGGTGACACTGCTTACTGCCCCTCCTTCTTCAAAACGCTCTTGCTTATTGGTTTGTGGAACACCTGAGTTTCCACATTCTCCTCTTCCTCTCATTATGCCTGAGTTTTCTGGAAATTACCACATTCTCCCCTTCCTGGATGCTCCCTCATAGTCAGGCTTCACAGGTGAGGCTGTGCACTGTAAATGGCGGCTCCTTCTTCTAACGTATTCCTTGAAGAAACACCTGGGAATTTGCTTTCTCACCCAAGAACCACATTGTTGTTCTGAACTCCAGTTTGTACCCTGGATCCTGCTGCTCAGAGACTGACATGCCTTCAAGGGTGTGTATTTATAACTCCCACTCCCAGAAACTCGCACATCTGTTTTTTTCATTTGTCCCCTCAAAGGCACTATGCTTTAGGAAGGGACACTGACAAATTGGAGGGCTTTGGGAGAGGCTCCTGAATGATCTGAAACCCATGTCCTATGAGAAATCATTAAAAGAACCGGGAACATTTTGCCTAGAAGAGACAAAACAAAGGATTGATTTCAAAAGTTTGAAGAAGCAGAATTTGATCTGGGCTGCAAAGCAGAGTTGGAATCAGATGAACTGTAGAAGTGACAGACAGGTAGGCTTTGAATGGAGGTAGAGAACTTCTACTGTATTCCAGAAGATACTGAACCTCCTGGATTGCAAGGTGAGTGAGATAATCCTGCCCACCAGGAAGTACTAAAGAAGATAAAGTTAGACCTTAGTGACCACAATAAAAGGAGATAGTGTCCTCCATTTCTTCCTGAAGATCACTAGCCCAAGCTCAGTTAGCAACACGGAAGAAGCACCCTCTATGGAGGGCATTTTCAAACTTGCTGCCACAAGAGATCAGCAGAAGCTGTATGGATAGGAAACAGGAGGAAGTCTTGAGGAACGCTTGGCAATTAATTCTTGTCGATTCTCCACAATACACCCAGGTTGGGTGGGCAGCGAGATGAGCACCCTCATTTGTATTTTTCAGACTTGTGTTTTGGTGCCAGAATATCTTTTCCTGACCTGCATGATGCCATCATTTATATTGAAGGCCAACCATAGAGAACACCTCACAAGCTCACTGTTGGGATATTATGGGATGCTGCTGGGCATGTTTGCTTATTACCTCACACTGTGTTCCCTTTATGAGGGCCCCCAGGAGAAATTCCTGTCTGATTTTGGTACCAAGAATAGTTGTAATTCTCTTGAGCAATAGGTCTGTTTTTATCTCATGGACACTGGGGATTGTGTAACAGACATGGTCTCCTTTTCATTTTGGCTGCGGGAAAGCATAGGTATAAACCAGTGGCCCACCCACAGGAGGTGAATAGGCCATTTCAGGGTGCATTTTGGCATTATTCACATTTCTATTCTATATTCCCTCTTGCTCTTTCTTTTCTTAGCTTTCTTTCTTATTTTACTGTACAAAATTGAGAATATACAATGATAAATAAAAAGCACCTAAAGTCTCACTCTCCAAAATAACCACTATTAACAGTATTTTTATGCATATATTTTAAAAATAAAAATGACATTATGCTTTGTGTGATCTTTTTCTATTTGCTTTTTTCCTTTTATATGTCATGAACATCTGTGTAATTAAATGTTCTTAAAATCATTTAAAATGTCTCTACAGCTCTAACAATTTAATACTAATAATTCACTTTTATATTCACTGTGTGCCTGTCTATGTATATTTACGTAGACATAAATGCGAAAGCACATTCAAATGTATTATATAACTACATTATGTATGCATACATAATATAAGCTGTGATATTTATATGTGTCAACTTATTTGATGCTCACAACCCTAGTAGATAGATATCCTTGTCCCCCTTTTACAGATGAGGAAACCAAGGTGCAGGAAGATGTGAAGACTTACCAGAGTCACCTAGATGAAGCAGCATTTGAACCCAGGCACTGTGGCTCCAAAATGTGCCCTCCTAAGTGCTATGCCGCCTTTCAGTATACCACTGGGATTTTGCAGTCCACAGTGTTCAAACGTTTCTTTTATTTCCTTTCACTTCACTCCTAATTTATGTTATTTGGCCATATTTTAAGTACCCCTTTAAGTCACCTGAAATCCCTTCTGCCACAAGGCAAAGCATAAATAAACAGAGCAGAGAGTGGTAAGTGGCACAAAAAGGCAAAGCTAAAGTGCTACCCCAGGGAGATGGTGAATCCAGGCTGTCCTGCAATGAAATGGATTTATTTCCTTGGGCTATGGTGAGCCTCCCTCCTTGGAAGAGCTGGCTTGGGTGGCCAACTCTCAGGGAGGCTGGGGAAGGCTGGGAAAGGCCTTCTTCCAAAGAGACTGAGCTGGGCCAGACAAGCCCTGAGGCCTCTTCTTAGATTCTCAGGGTTTATGAAAATGCCAATAAGACAAAACAAGGCACTTAATGGAGCTAATGCATGAGGGCAAGACAGCCCTTGGGCCAGAACCAGGACCTGGGGTTTCCATCCTTGTCTGTTACTAGATCACACGTTTCAAGTAACAAACAAACCAACAAAAATTTGGTTCTAAACACAGCCCCGTAGATTCTTTTCCCAAAGCTTTTATGCTGCTGCAAGATGGTCAAAGGATACTGTCACAGTCCCCATCTTTTCCTTACAGTGACAGAGAATGAGGCCAGGAGAAGCTGGGTGGCCCTGAGGATGCCCCATGCAACTATAATTAGGTGGGATTATTCAAGGAACCTACGTTTTCTTTCTTTTGAGACAGTGCCTTGCTATGTTGCCCAGGCTGGCCTTGAATTCTTGGGCTCAAGCAATCCTCATGCTTCAGCCTCCCAAGTACCTGGCACTACAGGGGCCCACCACTGCACACAGCTAGGAGCTCAGGTTTCTGTTTCTGGATTTGATGTTTACTAGCTGGGAGATCTTGGGCAAATCACATCAACTTCCTGAGGCCTCAGTAGGCTCATCTGTAAAACAGATTCAATAACTACTTTGCAAACCTGTTGTGGGGATCCCATGAGATACTGTAGCTCTTAAAGCGCTCTTAAAGCGAGCAAGGAAGTACCAATACACCTTACTAAGGGGAGCTTGGGACAGCTGGGCTGGCCCCACATCTGAGGCTGCAGACCAGTGTGCAAGTGGTACTGGCCAGTATCCAGGTGTTGTGGGTGTATTAGCCCTTCAGCCTCCTGCTCACCACAGCTCCCTGCCAAGAAAGGAGCCCCGTTCGGACATTCGGAACAGATAGGCCCAAAACATGGTGACAACTCTGAGAAGTTCAGGCAAGCAGCCCCTTCCGGCCAGACCCCTAGGACTTCGGGCAGGAATAAGGGGGCGGGCAGAGGTCACATTCTCTTCCCCTTTCTTATGCCTCGGGGCTGCATGCCCACAGAGGCTCGGCTCTGTGCGCGGTGCCACCAGGGCCATCAGGCTGGGTTAGAGGAAGGCCCGACCTCGGCGCAGCAAAGAAAACAAACACAGATGTGTTTGACTGGGACCTTGGGCGGGGGGAGTGGGGTGGCGGAGGAACCGGTCCCCTCCCCCGTCCCGCGCACTCCCCAGGGTGTTCGACTCTCCCACAGCGCCTAGCCGGGCGACGCTGACAGTCGGCGGCCAGCCCCCCCACCCTCTGGGGTGAGCACCCGGCCCTGCCCCCTCTCCGGGGTTTCCCCGGGGCACTCCTCTTGCTTTCTCTTTGTCTCTGCTGCTCTTTCTCGGGCTCCTCGGTTCCCACCCGCTCCCGCTCGCCCTCTCTTGCGTCCCGGGCCGGCTCCCTTTAACTTTCTTCTTTCCCGGGGTTAAAACTTTGCTGGCGAGCGGGCGGCTGCTCGTCGACGTTATTGGCCGGCGCCCCGCCCGGCGGCCCCGCCCCCACACTCCCCTCCGCCCCCCACACCCAGCGCGAGTGGCGGCGGCGGCGGCGGCAGCGGCGGAGCCTTTGGGGGCGTGCGTGCGTGTGTGAGTGCGCGCCAGCGAGCGTGAGTGTGTGTGTGCGCCCCGGGCGCGGGCAGGGCAGCACTCCGACCGCGGCGGGAGCGGCGCGAGCCGGACGGCCGCGTAGTCACTCCGGCAAGAGAGGCGGCGGCTGCAGCTGGGGCCGGGGCCGGGGCTGGGGCAGCGGCGGCCGCGCCGGGCATGGAGCTGGCAAGCCCGCGCTGAGGCAGGACGCGCCTGCTAGCAGCCAGCGAGAGGCTTTCCGCCGTCCGGCGCGCGGGCTCCCCGGCCGGAGCCAGGCAAACTTTTCTTTCTCTTTAATCTACACTAGAGGTAAAGTCTCGACCGCACACTCCCTGGTGGGACGCAATCGGGGCAGCTGAGAGGGACCCCAGGATGCGGGAGGAATGGGCGCGGGCCATATAGGGTTGGGGGACTCCGGAGTTCTCCTGTGTCCGAGACTTGGGGTGCGAGGTGGGTTGGTCGCGGACTGGCAGACGGGCGCCGGCATGTTCCTCCGGCGGCGTGGAAGCTGCAGTGGCTGGGAAAACGAGCGTTGCCGGCCGCCCTGGCTCACCAATCGGGAAGAAGGGTTGCGGGCGGTGCGGGCTCGGAGGCCCCCGGATCCGCCTGTCCCCGGGACTTTGGGGGAGCGGGACTGGCAGTTGGACGCGGGGTTGGTGCGGGCATTCGCCCACGCCCCGTCTGCCACCTCGCGAGGGCTGGAGGTCGCGGGACGGGCTGGCTGAGCGCAGCTCCCCTCTTTCCGCAGGCGCTTTCTGCGGCGGGCGGACTGACTCCGCGGCGGGGCCGGGGCAAGCTGGACGCAGCATGATGCGCGCAGTGTGGGAGGTGCTGGCTGCGCTGGCGGCCGTGGCGTGCCTGGTGGGCGCGGTGCGCGGCGGGCCCGGGCTTAGCATGTTCGCTGGCCAGGCGGCGCAGCCCGACCCCTGCTCAGACGAGAACGGCCACCCGCGCCGCTGCATCCCGGACTTTGTCAATGCGGCCTTCGGCAAGGATGTGCGCGTGTCCAGCACCTGCGGCCGGCCCCCGGCGCGCTACTGCGTGGTGAGCGAGCGCGGCGAGGAGCGGCTGCGCTCTTGCCACCTCTGCAACGCGTCCGACCCCAAGAAGGCGCATCCTCCTGCCTTTCTCACCGACCTCAACAACCCGCACAACCTGACATGCTGGCAGTCAGAAAACTACCTGCAGTTCCCGCACAATGTCACGCTCACGCTGTCTCTCGGCAAAAAGTTCGAGGTGACCTACGTGAGCCTGCAGTTCTGCTCGCCACGGCCGGAGTCCATGGCCATCTACAAGTCCATGGACTACGGGCGTACGTGGGTGCCCTTCCAGTTCTACTCCACGCAGTGCCGTAAGATGTACAACCGGCCGCACCGCGCGCCCATCACCAAGCAGAACGAGCAGGAGGCTGTGTGCACCGACTCGCACACCGACATGCGCCCGCTTTCGGGCGGCCTCATCGCCTTCAGCACGCTGGACGGGCGGCCCTCTGCGCACGACTTCGACAACTCGCCAGTGCTGCAGGACTGGGTCACAGCCACCGATATCCGCGTGGCCTTCAGCCGCCTGCACACGTTTGGCGACGAGAACGAGGACGATTCGGAGCTGGCGCGCGACTCGTACTTCTATGCTGTGTCGGACCTGCAGGTGGGCGGCCGCTGCAAGTGCAATGGCCACGCGGCTCGTTGCGTGCGCGACCGCGACGACAGCCTAGTGTGCGACTGCAGGCACAACACGGCCGGCCCGGAATGCGATCGCTGCAAACCTTTCCACTATGATCGGCCCTGGCAACGCGCCACAGCCCGCGAGGCCAACGAGTGCGTGGGTGAGTGGGGCAACGCGCGGTGGGTGGGGAGGCGGGCGACTGCTCCTGGGCTTCACAGCGGCGGGTCGGCAGGAGCGCAGGCGCGACTGCCCTGGGGGATAGCTGGTTGTGGGGGTGTCTCGGGAACCCTGGGAGGCGTGTTCGGGGATGTCCGGGACTGGGGAGGGCTGAAGGCAGGTCTGTTCGCACCGGTGGTGCACGCTGTGGACGCCGGGTTTGCCCAGTGCACTCAGGGAAGCCAAGAAGCGGCGCGAGAAATGCTCCTGGGGGTCGAGTGTGGGGGAGTGGTTTGGAGAAAATTTGCCGATAGGTTTCCATAATCCCGGATCCAAATGGAAACACATTCATTGCCTTCCTCTCAGTCTGGCTAGTCCCTGGGATTCACCTCCACCCCATCCCCCTTTCCTAGTGCTGCAGCTGGGCGCGCGGTTGGGGACCTGGGTCCTGTTCCCGGGTAGTTGCAGCTCCACAACCACAAATCCCTTGGGAGACAGACGGCAGAGAACTCTGCAGTTTGGGGCGGTTTGGTACTCGACGAATATCACTCCTGCACCCTCCGTTTATCTTTTTATGGTTTGAAAAAAAATTCCCTTTCTCTTGAACATCGTGTTTGCGTTAGCAAAGAAGAGTGATGTGATTTTAATTAATTACTATCTACAGATTACAAAGGAGGGTTCAGTAACTATTTTAAACTAATTCAGTCCTGGTCTAAAAAAGAAGTATACCAGATTTTTTTGTTCGCTTCAGGGTTTGGTGAAATTAAACAGTTTTGAATTAACCAAGGGCCCAGCGTCTGGATTTTTTAATAGAGTTTCAATTCCTGAAAGAGAAATCTGACAAAACTGGGCACCGGTGAATACGCCTGGGTCAGAAATGAGGCTGCGTTCTACTTCTGAATTGTACAACTTTGTTGGTGCAGAAAACCTCAGGCATCAGTTTCTCCCCAGAGAGAGAGAAGGTAGCAAGACAGTACCTTACTTTTTCAGTATAAGATGTAAATTTCCAAATCCAACAGTGATTGTAATGAAAATCATTTAGTTCATAAATGTGCCATTTGGTGTGCATCTTTTGTGAACATACAGATTTTTCCTCCCCCTCCCCCACTCCTAAACAACCAGTGTCAGTCTCTTCAGTTGCTTCACCCTCTGAGGCACATTGCAAAGTTTGCTGGTCCCCACAAACACACGTTTCGCGGTCTGGTTCTGATTAATTGTGTCATGTTGTTGTCGAATACTTTGTGCCTCGTGACTGTGGATATAGACTTTTGAGCAAGCCAATGGAAAACATGTCTTGGAGGATCCATCCATTCTGCACAGAGGCCCTGGTCTGCAGCCGCCTGCCTGCGCCTCCTGTTGCATGTCGGGCCTCCATTTTTACACTTAATGTGTCCTGCTTTTGCAGACCTAATTGTTCATTCCCCTCCTTCAAGGAACAAAATTGGCTTCCAGTTTGAAGAGACTTTTCAGGATTCTGCTGAGTAGTTATACCCCGACTTAGTGGTCTTGGAGAATAAAGTTCCTTTGATCTGCTCAGTTCCCTCAGAAATGTTGGTTTTTCCCATCTCTTCTCTCCCTTTCCTCTTTTCTTTTCTTCCTTTTGTGCGTAAAAGCCCTTTATTGACATTTAAAGGGTTTCCCAGGGTTTTGCTATCAGTTTTAGTTTGTATATGCATATGAAAGATGACTTTGTATGGTCACCAGTGGGGGCTAATTGGACAAATGCAAGTGAATACATTGAGGTGAATAAATGGGATATTTTGGTAAAATGTTATTGGCCTCTTAACATTGGTATTGCTCGATTTGCCACCCACCTCTATCCCTCCCTGTGTGTCACTTTGGACGTGAACATGTAACCTGCATCTGTTATGATGATGGTCATATTCTTGAAATAATCTCTATAGTTTAGGATTTTGTCTTTGACCAAAGCACAAATTGGATTGACTTTTTTTTTTGGCTAAATTGAGCAATCAACGTATTAACTAATGTAATTAGCAAGTGTTTTTTGTTCAAAAAGTTTAATTAGGCTTAATAAGTACATAATCTACATGACAAATGATCAGCTAACAATATTTTTCTGGATTTTATTGAAGTTATTTTAATTCTCAGTAGTTAAAGTATCTTTAAATCTTGACAATTATTCAGTCATTTTATAAAAGCAAAGCCAATTCAACTCTTAAAGTTATTTATAGTTTCCTTTTTGAATAGATGTTTTGATACCTTGTAGATATAACTGGGAACATCAGATTGAAGTTCTCCTAAAGTCTTAATTGAAGTCTTGGTGATTTTTCCATCATTCTGTAAAAGAGAAAGCCAGCAAGGACAGTTTAGGAATGATTTACAATTAAAGGTCGAGCTATGTGAATGAATTAGTATTTGACAGGTGTTCTGAGATAGTAAAGGGCATTGTGCTAGGAAAAAGCAATAATAAATCCTTCAAATACTAACTTTGTACTATCAGTGACTCAAATTTTTTTTCTCCCCAACATAATCCTGTCCTGTGAATTTCACACTATTGACATGTAAAGTCAAGCTATCTAGACTATTAACAATGAAGACAAAAGAATAAGGTATTTTTTAAATTCCAAAGATCAGTCTTGATAAATTATCACTGTGCCATTGTTTTGTGCCTTTACAAAATAATAAGACATAATTTATAATAGATGAAAATGCCATACTTCCTTAGGTTAACTCCCACTCCCCACCTCGAAAAAAATCCCTAGAAATTGAAAATATGTTGATGTTATTTGGCTGAGGTACTTACAGATTACCAAGAAATGCACCATGTCATATGCTTTCTTTGCTCCAGTTTTCATTTTAGTGTTGATTCAAGGTCAGTTTCTCTACAGAATAAATGTGAATGGTTGTAAAACCCAATTTTATTTAAAATGAAATCTTGGATTTCTTCTAGAAAAATAAAAAACCCTCAAAACAATGTGAAAGACAAGACTATGTATAATGTTACAGCTTCGACAGCTCTCAGTGGAATAACTAAATACTTTCTTCCGCCCATATGTATCAGGAGTGTTCACTTGCTTTTATACACATGTGCATTTACGATTCACTGTGTAAAGAAGCACCCAGGCATGGTGGGGTGTGTATATTCAAGGGAAAATGCATGAACAGTTTTAAACCACCTGGGTTGCTAGGCCCTCCCCCACCTTTTCTCAAAAGAGCATCTGAAGACCATATTGTGTTTCATAAATTATTGACATCAGTTTTAATCAGTGTCCCCTGACGTTGGAGCTGTGTTAGTATTTAGTGCCTGATGAAGCATGCTGTTTAATCTTACTGTGGGGATGTCAGCATGAGCCCCTGCCTGGTTTGTGACAGGTTGAGCTTATGAAAACTTGTTTTGCAACTCACTCTATGGGTTTGCATTGCCCGGCTGTAACCCAAAACCCATACAAAAGATGCCTCTGCAAGATGAGCACCATGCTGGGCTGGCCTCCTATGATCATGGGTGCCTGCAACATAATGCTCATAATTGTTTAAACATGGCTTTGAGGACGAGGTCCTCATGCTATAAATGCTTTGGTGCTTGGGCCCACCCTCATCCCTGGCAAGCCGGGGAGATCATGTTAGAGGTGTTACCATGAGAACGTCAATGCCCCACTAAAGACCCTTGGAAAATCAGAAGGTTAAAAGTATTTGCTGCCTAGTCCAGAGCCTGCTGCATAACTGTGGATGAGTACATGTTTTGAATAGTAATTGTTATAATTACTGTCTTTATGGTGATTAACCCTTGAGGGCTTATTCCTTGCCAAGCACTCACATTAATTTAATCATTTAGTCATTGTGACTATGCTAATACACTAATGAAGGCATTCCTCTGTATTTTAGAGATGAGGAAGCCATGGCCTAGAGACGTTACATGGCTTACCCAAAGCCACATAGCTAGTAGGTGGTGAGCCTGGGGCTCCGGACTGATATTTGTTTATTGTTTTATAGCATCTGCTGTGCTGCCTCTCTGTAGGGTAGAAGGATGGGTAGGTGGATGGATGATTGAATCAATGATTGAATGACTATCATTCATCCATGTACAGGAGAAAAGCAGGAGCAACCTGTTACTTCTTGCTAGAACTGGAGGTCGTTCCCTAGTTGTGTTGTATTTTATTATATCACATTGTTATATTCATACACACTTACGTATGACGTTGTATGTAGGATTTCTCTATTTGTCTTAGCCTGTGGGCTTGATGGAAGATGGAAGGTAGGACTGTGAGAGAAGTGGTGCAAATACTTTGTTGTGGGTGCTCAACATCCACAGGTGTTGCTGATTTCAATTCTTGATTTCAGGGCCTGTGATCACTCCCAAAGGTGGTGAGACCCCCCCCCCCCCGGGGTGTGATGGCCCATACCTGTAATGGCAGGCACTCAGGAGGCTGAGACTGGAGGATTGCAAGTTCAAGGCCAGCATTAACCTTGTTGTGCAAGGCAGGGCCCTAAGCAATTTAGTGAGACTCAAAATCAGAAAAAATAAAAATAAAAAAGGCTGGGAATGTAGCTCCATGGTAAAGCACCCTAGGGTTAAATCCCCAGTACCACCTGCCCCCGCCCCCAACAACAACAAAAATGGTGAGGCAGAACTGGCAATCTTAAAATCCCCTTAAAATGATTTTCTGTTCTTAACCTGGTGCTCACCATCCATTACTTCACCAGAAGATATGGAAAGAATCCAGGAAGTGGCTAAAAGTGTTGGAAAATGACGAGTCCCAGTCGCTGCTAGGTACAACTGCAGGCATCAGCAGCTCGGGGCTGTCATTTATCTCTGTTGGCTCATGGCAGCTGGAGTGAAGGTCTCTGCTCAGGTGCTCATTAGGCACCTGGTGGGCAGGAACCTCAGGCAAGGAGGCTGCTCCCAACTCTATCCAGAGAAGGGAGGCAAGTTTGTCAGGGCAGACCTTCTGGGGGGAGTGGGGCTGGTCTGTGCCTTTCCAGGCTTTGCCAAGCTCTCCTTTAGCTCTGCCCAGACTCCTCTCTGACCTCCTCCTCCTGTAGAAAAATGAGATCCTCGGAAAAGTATTTGAGACTTTATGTCCAGAGTAAATATTGGAAAGGCAGTGGGTTGCAATTCAGATGTTCCCTGGACGGAATCCCCTCATTTTCTGCTCACAGCTGGTATCGATATTTCCTTCTTGAGATGAGTTGTGCTTTTCATTAAGCAAATTTTTTGTCTTGGGATTAAACCAACATTGTATTCTTAATAGACTTTTATGTTTACACTTCAAAAGTCCACTGGGTTGTTATTCGTGTTATCTTGATGGCTTCTACAGTGTCTGCTATGCACACTGGCTTCACCAAAATAAATGGCTCTCCAGGGAACTGGATTATAAAACAGTCTTATCTGTGGATGAACAAGTATGGATATTTTGTGAGCTAGTATTTTTTTCTTCCTCTCAGAAGTGATAATCATACCTTGGGTTTCTGCAGTGCCTTTCATTATAGGGAGACGGGAGGTCCTGGAAGCTTTTGAAATGTTCAGGACTTAAGCCTAATACTTGTAGAGTGGTGGACAGTATTTTGCCTGTCGTCTGGGAGCCCTTGTGGTCTCTGCAGCCTCAGAAGGCGTGGTGTTGGTTTGGGTGGCCGGGGAACTGTGGAGTTGAGAATGTCAGTCCCAGGTGGTTGTCAGGTTGCGTCCTGAAGACAGACCACAAACCCCTACAGAGGGCCAGGCATTGTACGAGGTGCTTTCTGTGTGCTTTGTTCAATTAATCAGATTGCCACAAGGAACGGAAGCTTTTCAAAAACAGATGTCCCTGCCACCAAAGGGCAGTTTGTACACACACAGGACTAAGTGTGGACAAGTCTGCGGGACGCATCGGAGAGAACAGGGGGTATCAGCGGCGTTTGTTTCCAAGGCGGATCATATAAAAGCCGTGTCCTATTATAACCAACTCCAAGGGATGGCTGCTCTGAATAGCACTTGGAATAAGTGAGCTGCCTGGGCCAGTCCCCTCACTGGGGACATTTGCCTCAAAGCTGTCTGCTTCATGAGGTTTGACTGGTGTATTGTAGTGAGTTCAGTATTGCATTCCTATTTTTTTTTTTTTACCCTTTCTTTTTGCAGTGCTGGGATGGAGCCCAGGCGAGTGCTCTACCACTGAACTACACACCTAACCTTTATTCTTGTATTCTTGCTCCAAGAACGAATCTCTATTATAAACTCAGAAGCAGGTTTTAATGTACTCTTAATGCAAAGTTATGTAATTATGTAAATTTCCTTCCATGTCAAAAGGCAGAGACCAATTCCCATGGTTGGTTTATATGTGTAGAAATATCCATCAGCAACTCCTACATGGCCTTGGCTAGGTTTGGGTTCAGCCCTGCCTATATTACTTTGTGTCAGTTTTCTCCTCTGATGGAGAGAGGGACTTGTGGCCGAGGAATTGATGAGATGTGGGATGTCTTTTTTTTTTTTTTTTTGGTATGAGGAATTGAACCCAGGGAAGCCACATCCCCAGCCCTTTTTTATTTTGAGACAGGGTCTCTCTAAGTTGCTTAGGGCCTCTCTAAGTTGCTGAGGCTGACTTTGAACTCACAGTCCTCCTACTTCAGCCTCCTGAGCTACTGGGAGTACAGGTGTGTGCTGTCATGCCCAGCAAGATGTCTTTTGTCTTTTTCTCTGACACTTAAGCTCCTGCCCTGTGCCTCCTTCAGGATGCACATTTCTTCCAGAGACACTGTTTGGTGCTCAGAACACAAGAGAAGGTGCCATCCAAGGAGATAGGTGTACCGATGGTTCAGAAGTCCTGTCAAGGAGCAGAAAAGTGGGCTCTGCCTTGGCCTGTATCAGGGCCATCCGCAGAGATCCCTGGGATGTCTGCCATTGGGGTTAGTGTTCTAGCTACAGTTAGACTGAATTGAATTCAGGTTGCAGTGCACTTGTGCATGTAAAGAAGGCCCGGGAGAAAGATGGCTTTCTACATAGAGTCGACTTCCAGACTGCGTGAAGGAGTGGCTTTTCAGAGGTCTAAGCAAATTTGAGAACCTTACAAGGCAGAAAGTCACACCCCAGGTCACATCCCAACATAGCCAGTGCCTGGCTGGAAGAAGGCGCTAGACGTACTTCTCCCTGGAGGACTCAGGATTAGCCTATGTGAGGCCTCAGCTCCCTGTGCATACGGTCACATTTTAGTTGGGGGCCCATCTGTGCCCCCTCCTGGTTGATGCTGTCACTGGATTTTCTGGATTTTCCCTGGGGTCCTTCCCTGCCTGCAGATAAGAGAGGTTTTTGGTTGTTGTGTCTAATTTTCATACATTCCAGAGGCTCCACACTTAAGTTAGACAATCTGTAGGACCACAGGGATCTTTAAAGGGGCTGGCTTTGAATAATTGGGTCCTATAGGGAAATGAGTTCCTAGTTTCCTGAGGGCCGGTATGTTATACTACATTCTGTATTTGAGGTCCCAAAGTGATGGCTATTTCCTGCCTGTTCAATTATTATTTTCAGGACTTCTGATTTCATCTGTTCCTATTTGGTGTGGCTGTGGTGACTACAGTAGTCCCCTATCATCCCAGCCCTGCTTATGCACAGGGAATATGCTCCAGAGATTCCCAGTGGATGCTGGAAATCATGGAGAGTACTGAAGCCTCTGTCTACTATGTTTTTTCTTTTTTCTTTTTTTTTAAACTTTATTTTATTTATTTTTATGTGGTGCTGAGGATCGAACCCAGTGCCTCACGCATGCTAGGCAGGCGCTCTACCACTGAGCTACAGCCCCAGCCCCTATATTTTTTCTTATATGTGCACACCAATCATAGAATTCATTTTGTAAATTAAGCATAATAAGAGATTAGCAACAAGAACTAAAAATAAAATAGAAAAATTATAATAATGTTTTATAATAAATGTTATATGGATATGCGTGTTCTCAAAATATTGTATTTTGGAGCTTAGCAACCTCAGCATATGATTTTTTCTGTCTTTATGAAGTTGAAAACTTTCACTTATTTCTTGTAAAGGAGTCCCTTTATGGCTTTTCTTTGGCTTATTTGAATTGCCAGCATTGGTCCTCTTGAAATTTGGAGCCATGATTAAGTAAAACAAGGATTACTTGAATGTAAGCACCGTGATGTTGTGACAGTCAACTGGATAATGGAGATGACATGACCATTAAGTGACTAACAGGTAACATATACAGAGTGGAACAGGACAAGTTGCAATTTCATCTTGCTTGAACTGCCACCTAGTTTAAAACTAAAAAGAGTTTATTTTTTGAATTTTTCATTTTATATTTTTGAACTATGGTTGACTACAGGTAACTGACCATAGAAAGCAGGACCTTGGATAGGGGGAAGAGGACACATATACCTAGCAAATGTATCATCACTCTTCCTTCTGTAACCAGAGCTCACATTGCTAATTGATTGCAGTACACTTTCCTCCAAGGTCCAGGAATGATCTTTTGGTATTAGAATCCTTCTCAATATAATTCCTTAGGCAGCCATTATTCCTGAGGCGGAATTAGCATGCAGATGAAGACTGTTTGCTATATTTGGTCCCAGAATACCTTTCCTTGGCCCTGACCTCTGTCCTGAAGACAAGGAAGCACTTTGTAAGTAGACATTTCTGGAGCATTCACTGTTCAGGTGGCTCTCTTGGGTCTGGGGATGCAAACACTTACAAAGTTGTTTCCCTTTCTGCAGACAAAATAGATTTTCACTGAAGAGTCTGTGTACATAAAAGGGGACTACATGTTCATTTGTACAACACTATAGACATGGATGGGCCCCCGCAGTGACATTGCGTGTCCAGAGCAGGTGCTGAATGGGTCTGAGGAGAGGCAGATTTCTGATTTGGCTCCTGTTCCAGGAAAGGATTGGATTTTGGATTTTTTTTTTTTTTTGGTACTAGGGATTGAACCCAGGGGTGCTTTCACTAAGTCACATCCACAGTCCTTTTTTATTTTTTATTTTGAAACAAGGTCTTGCTAAGCTGCTGAAGGTCTTGCTAAGTTATAGAGACTGGCCTTGAACTTGCAGATTGAGTCTGACCTCAGTCTCTCCAGTAAGTGGGATTATAGGCATGCACCACCATGCCCAACTCTGCCAAGAATCTGAGAGACTATGGTTCCCTGGAAAGAATAGTTTTCCCAGGAACACCAGCTCAGAAGTTCCCGGGCAGCTCCTCCCCAAGTACCCTGGAGTTTGAGACAGAAGCTTATCTCTGTCCCATCCTGGGTCAGAGCGCCATGCTTGAGGCTTCTTGGGCCACCTGAAGGTTGCTCCCTCAATCCAAAACCACATCAGTGTGGTATGGAGAGACATGGACTCTTCAGAAGCCACTGCCCTCAGCACTCTGCTTACATTTGGGCTGGTGTAGAAAGTGCCGAACAATAACAGTTCCAATCCCAGCATGAAAAAGGAAACACATTGTGTTTACAGATACCGCATTTGGCATCTGAAACATGAAAGTACCTTGAAGTTGGGCGGCCCTCAGCCTTGTGGCCAACTTGTTTTCCTCTCCCCAAAGCCAGATCTCAGAGGTGGGCAGGTTAGTCTCAGCCAACTCTTTATTCCCAGACCCAGCCCTGTCTCACTTCGTGGCTCAGACCTGGAGAGAATTCACGGTGAGAAAATACTTGGCCTCTCAGGCCACCACGAGGAAGGAAATTGCTTCTTACTCCAAGCCACAGAAATCAATCCTTCTTAAACCACATTCAGGGCCAGATTTGCCATCGTGGTACCCAGAAATTGTAGGGAAGAATGGGACTCCATCTTCCTCTGTATTTCTCATCCTGGTTTATTGTTTGAACCAAAGGTTTTTGTTTTAAATCAAAGGTGTCTACAGAAAACTATGATCCATCCACCCAAACTTCCATGTAAAAAGCAAGTTCTGTTTTTCCTGATCCTTAGAATACTTGGTTCTAAATCAAGGTCAGAGAATACAACATTCTATTTGGTAATGTATGAAATACCAATAGATATATGTGGTGGTTGGGATGAGAGAATCCATTTCTGGCTTCAGATCCCTGAGTTTAGATCCAGCCAGAAGTGTGAGCTTGGGTAAGTTACTTAAGTCTCTGTCCCTTGATGCCTGGTAGCCTGGGAGCCTAGCTCAAGACCACCTTGTATTTACCTTGAGGGGAGCTTAGAGAAAGGGTATAAGAGAGAGCCCCAGAGACACATTCTGATCATAGATGTAGGGCTTTCAGCAGCATGTATTTCTATAGTCCTTACCATTGCGATGATCTGTTCTGAGCACTTTATAAATACCATCTCATTTAGTCTTGGAACAGTCCTGCGAGGTGGGTTCTATTATTGTTATTGAGTAGACTTTTTATGGCAATAGGACATAGGTACAGAAAAGCACATGACTTCTAAGTTCAGCTCAGTGACCACTCATAATGTCACACACCTGTGTATCCAATGTCCACCTCAAGAACATCCCAGCACCCCAGAAGCTGCTCAGTGCCCTTCAGGTTATCATGCCTCCTGCCCATGGTGCCTTGGTTTTGAATATTTTTGAACTTTATACAAATAGTGTTATATTCTGGCTTCTTTCTTTTGATAGTCCATTTGTAGTGTTTATCCACAAATGAGTTCTTATTGCTATCTAGAAGTCTAGTTTAAATGTATCATACTATATTTCTCCATTTCATTTAGGGCAGACATTTAAGATTTTTCCAGGTCTTGGCTATTAAAAATAGTGTACCTGTGATCATTCTTGTCCACGTCTTTTGGTATGAATGAACTTCCACTGAGGAAGTATCAAGAAGTAGGATTCCTGGGCATAGGGTATAAGTATCAGTTCAGCTTTGATAAGTAGTCGTTGTACACTTAGTACAAAGTCGCTGTGTAAATTGACATTTGTACATCATTTCTCAAGTGAAGAAACTGAAGCACACAGTGGAGCTAGGTAACTTGTCCAAGGTCACCTGGCTAGCAGGTGGTCAAGTTGAAATTGGAATCTAAGCAGTGTGGCTCTGTGGTCTTGTTTTCCTCCAGTGTCTGGTTGCCTCTCATCTTTAGTCTCTGTATACCCTGTCAGAGAGAACTGTTCACACTGGTAAGCAAAGGGGATTTGATTCAACTCCTCTTTGCTCTCTCAGCTCTCTGGACGTCAGTTTTCTCCTGTAAAATGAGGGCTTGGATTACAAACCCCCTCTCCATCTCTGCTACTTTGTAACACTGGGTTCCCCTAAGTGCTCTTCCCGCCTAGCCACAGGTCCCACCCATTCCCTGCTCACTGGGAAGCAGCTCTGAAATTTATTTATTTTTTTGGTACTGGGGATTGAACTCAGGGGTACTCAACCACTGAGCCACATCCCCAGCCCTATTTTGTGTTTTATGTAGAGACAGGGTCTCACTGAGTTGCTTAGCGCCTCGCCATTGCTGAGGCTGGCTTTGAACTTGCGATTCTCCTGTCTCAGCCTCCCAAAGTGCTGGGATTATAGGCATGTGCCACCGTGCCAGCTCAGCTCTGCAATTTGAGGTATTCTCCATTCTTTTCCATTGGGGTTCCCTCCAAAAATTGCTTAGGTCCTATTTGGGGAACTCATTTTCCCACCTCTCATCCCCTCTCCAGTTCCTCCACCTGGTGCATGGGGATGCCATGGGCCTATTCCTTCTTTGCCTTTCTGCGTGTGGGCTAACCAATTTTCTCTCCATATCACATGTGCTCAGCTGCATGCATTTCACAATATAAACTCACCTGGGTATCTAGCACTGCCATCAAGAAATTAAATATTTCCAACTGAGTGTGTTGGTGCACGCCGCTATTCCAGCTATCTGGGAGGCTGAGGCAGGAGGATTGCAAGTTTGAAACCAGCTTGAGCAACTTACTGAGAGACCTGTCTCAAAAAATAAAAAGGGCTGAGAATGTAGCTCATGAGTAGAGTGTTTGCCTAGCATGTGCAAGGTGCTGGGTTCAGTCCCCAGCACTGCCCCCCCAAATGGAAATATTTCCAGAAGTCCTCTTTTTTTTTTTTAAATTTTTTGTTTAGTTGTAGATGAACACAATGTCTTTATTTTACTGCTTTGTATGTGCTGAGGATCGAACCCAGGGCCTCACGCATGCGAGGCAAGCGCTCTACCGCTGAGCTACATTCCCAGCCCCTCCAGAAGTCCTCTTTAAGCTCCTCCCAAACATCATTTCTCCAGTGTAACCACCATTTTGACCTCTCACACTGTAGATTGAGTTTTGCCTATTTTTGAACTTTAAGTAAGTGAAATCACACAATATCTGGCCCTTTCTACTCAACATTTTTCCTTGTAAATGTGTTCAATGTAACTTATCCCGTGATCCTTATTGGTTTGATGGATGATCTCAACTTCTTGGGGGTACTGATCCTCCTGCTTGTTTGTCTGCTGACCTTTGCTCATGGTGAATGATTTCCTTATGTGTTTTGTACTTTCTGTGAGCTTATCTTTATTTGGGATTTTGTGGAAATCCCACTGGTCTTAGTTATGAAAATGCCCTTAACCAATACTTTTGCTTTGATTCTGCCAAATTCCTAGAGGTATTATTGGACTGGGACCAATTTTTGCATTAATTAATCATCTTGGAAATTCTTGTATGGAATGAGGAGCATTCATTCAAATCTTGCCAGTTCTGGGGTTTCATTTTCTCATGTACTAAGACGTTTTTTGCCTTTAACTCTTAACTGTGGGTAGTGATAGACCTTTGCTGTATCTTAGGCTGATGGACAAAGATTGTTTTAGTTCCTCTTTTACTCAGGAAGACCACATTTGAAAGGTCCAGGTTTTTGTCACCTGCATTACTGCTATAGTTGTCCTCCCCTTGCCCCCTTACCTCCTGCCCTCCTGGTCTGTTCCCAGCACAGCAGTGAGAGGTCATGCTTGTGTATTAGCTCTTGCAATGGCTGCAAAGCTCTGTCCAGTCTGGTCTTGGCTTCTCTCTGTCGGGCCTCCTAACCCTGTTCCTCTTTTTCACTCTATTCCAGTCCCCAGATGTCCTTACTCTAACATCCACACAGGCATACTCCTTACAGTCCTGGTACTGGTCCTTCCCCCTGGGAATTAGATGTGCTCAGATGTTAAATCTTTGGTCTAATATCCCTTCACAATGAGGCTTGTCCTGACTATTCTATTTAATACTGCTGACAATTCCCCAATTCACATCTGTCTCTCTGTCATTCTCTCTCTCCCTGCCAGATCATCCTTCACCTGACTTTTTACTCCTTTTCCCCATAGCACATATCATCTTCTGATAAACCATTTAATTTACTTATTAATCATGTTTATTATCTGTCTTCCCATTCTTCCATTCATTCCTTTCTAACACTTGTTCGAATGTAAATTTACATGAGGCCAAGATTCCTTGTCTGTTTTATTCACCAGGGTGCTGGTATAAGTAGGTGCTCATTAAATAGTCAATAAAAGAAAGAATGCAGAGGTCTCATTTGTAAGGCCTCATCTCCTGCCTATAGGTGGGTGAAAAAACCCAAGCCCAAAGATGTTAAGGCTTATTTCCAGGCTCTCTTTGCTCTCATCTCTCTCCTCCTCCTCTTTCCCTTTCTACTCATTCACAAACTTTGATCACTGGGATCTCGATGTTGGCTTTCAAATTCTTCTTTCCTCTAGCACCTAGGGATTTCCTTTTATTTTTTTAAGAGATCTGCTATGCATTAAATTTTTTTTAAATCACATTTCATCTGGTATTTCTAGATGTTCGCAGTGGTGGAAGTTCTTTATTACCTCAGTTCACCTTGCTGCTGGAATTTGAAGTCATATATTTTAATCTTTCGTCCATCTGGAATTACTTATGACATATGGTGTGAGGTACAGATATCCATTTTTTCATGAATATTTAGCTAGTTGTTCAGTGACAACTATTGCAAAAATCATTCTTTGTCACTGAGATGCCATATTATTAAATGTTTGAGTATTATATCCACTAGGATCTGTTTCCTGGATTTTTTATTTTGTTTTACAAATCTTCCTATTTTCCCTCCACTTCCTATCTAGATGGTGCATCTGGTGGCCTCAATATTCACTCACTCATTCTTTTTCAGTTATTCTCATTGCTATTCTTGATTGCTTATTTGTTTGTTAATTCATTTATCAGCACTAGAGAGCTTTCAAGTTTCACTGCAAATATCCTTGGTAATTTGATGGGTTAAAGTGATTTGGTACTGGTTGATAACTTGCAATTTTTAAATTGTGACTGTATCAGCTGACTGTTATGTAATGATCTAATTATTTAAATGTCTCCATTAAGGCTGTTAGGATATCAAAAGGGTAGACAAAATCAAACTGTGTATATCACTCTGATTCTTCCAGATGAATTTTTAAAATAGATTTATTGAGATATAGTTCAATAAAGTACACATATTTAAAGAGCATAATTTGACAAATTTAATGTAAGTGTTTACCTATGAAACTATCACCACAATCAAGATGAAAAACATACCTGGAAACTCAAAATGTATATAATTTTTCTTGGTAATCCTTCCTACCCTTTCCCACCATTGTGCTCTGTTACTATATATTAGCATGCCTTTTCTAGAGTTGTGTATAAAAGGAATTATACACTGTACTTTTTTATCTGGTTTCTTTCACCCTCCATTATTTTGGTTATTCACTCATCCACGATGTGTGTGCACTGATAATGTATTGTATGGATATACCACAATTTATTCATTTACTTGCTAATGGACATTTAAGTTGTTTCTGGTTTGTGACTATTACAGGTAAAGTAGGCATGAATATGCCTGTATAGGTCTTTGCATGGACATATGCCTCCATTTCTCTTGGATAAATAGAATGCCTGGATGATACAGTTGATATGTTTAATTTTTTAAAGATATTGTCAAACTATTTTCCAAATATGTGTACCACTGTGTGTATGTATGTGTGTGTGTGTGTATATATATATATATATGTATGTATATTTTAATGGTTTTTTACAGTTGTCAATGGACCTTTATTTTATTTCTTTATTTATATGTGGTGCTGAGAATCGAACCCAGTGCCTCACATATTCTAGGCAAGTGCTCTACCACTGAGCCACAACCCCAGACCCCACTGTATATTTATACCAGCAGGTATGAGGGTTCCAGTTTCTCCAGTTTCATTTCCTATGAGTATTTGATATGGCCAGTCATTTTAATATTAATCATTCCAATAGGAATGTAATAGATACTTTGCAATTTTAAGTCTAGAAATCAAGAAGCATTGAATGTCTCCACTTATTTATATCTTTTCTGCCCTTCAGTAGAGTTTGTAAATTTCTTTATATTAGAATTACAAAATTTTTAAAAAGTCTGCTTCTTTGTATTTATAACTTTGATTTCTATTATGAGAGGGATTTTTTTCCCCTTCATGTTTTACTTCTTGGATATTGGTGATGTGTAGGAAAACTTTTAGTGTTTTTATTTTTTTGCTGTACAGGGATTGACCCTAGGCCTTTTACATGCTAGGAAAGCTGCTGTATCACTGAGTTGCACACCCTAGCCCCTGAGATTTTTATATATTTTGCAATCTGTAACTTCACTAAACACTTTAAATTAGTTCTCATAGTGTCTCAGTTAATTCTCTTCCTTTGGACTTCAACTATAATGCACAAATCATGAATATTTTAGTTGTTTTTTAAAAAAATTCTTTCATCTTTATTTTTCTTGTCTTACTGCACTGGCTAGAACTTCAAAGTAATGGTCTATAATAATGGTAAATGTGACCCTTTTCTTGATCCTGATTGGAGTGAGAATGTAGACTTTCTTCATTTCATCAACAGAGTGGCTTCTACTTCTGATCACTGAGAAGTTTGTTCTTTTAAAATTGGGTTGGGTGAAGTGGGAAATACCTGTACTGCCAGCAGTTTGGGAGGCTGAGGCAGGAGGATTGCAAGTTTGAGGCCAGTGTGGGCAATTTAGGGAGATGTGATCTGAAAATTATAGATTAGAAAGAGCTGAGAATGTAGTTCATTGGTAGAGTGCCCCTGGGTTCAACCCCAGTACCACACAAAATTATCATCATAATATCATCCTTCTCCTCCTCCTCCTCCTCATATTTTTGTCTTCCCCCAAGGGTTAAGGTTAGCAGTAGCTTCCCATCTCCCACTCCAGCCATGGGCAACCAATCCACTTTCATTCTCTACAGATTTACCTTTTGTGGATATTAAATATGAATAGTATCATATAATACATGGTTTTAGGGACTGATTTCTTTTAATTGGCATCATATTTTCATGGTTTATCCTTTTTGTAGCATGTATTTGGTCTCATTTCTTTTTATGGCTGAATACTATTTCAGTGTATGAATATACCCAATTTATTTATTTGTTCATCAATTGATGGACATTTGAGTTGTTTTCAGTTGTGGCTTGCTATGAATAATGCTGCTGTGAACTTTGGTATTCAAGTTTTTGTGTGGACATATGTTTTTATTTCTCTTGAGTATATCACCTAGGAGTGGACTGGCTGGATTATATAGTAACTCTGTTTAACTTTTTGAGAAACTCAGAATGGTTTCCCAAGAACTACCATTTTAGATTCCCACCAGCAACATACGAGGGGGTTCCAGTTGCTCTGTATTCTCATCAACATTTAATATCTATCTTTCTGATTACAGCCATTCTAGTGGGTGTGAAGTGATGTCTTAGTGTGATTTTGTGATTGCCTAAATTTGAATTATTTCAAAATTCTTGGAATAAAGTCCATTTGGTGATGTATTGTTATTATTTTCTAGTATTTATTTTGGATTTATTTATTTATTTTTTTGGCTCTGGGGATTGAACTCAGAGGCACTTGACCACTGGGCCACATCCCCAGCCTTATTTTGTATTTTATGTAGAGACAGGGTCTCACTGAGTTGCTTAGTGCCTTGCTATTGTTGAGGCTGGCTTTGAACCCATGATCCTCTTATCTCAGCCTCCCAAGTTGCTGGGATTACAGGTGTGCGCCATCATGCCCTGGCAATTTTTATATCTGTGTTCAACAGTGAGATCTGACTGAACTTTCTGTCTTTATTTTTTCCATATTTTTTTTGGTTCATTTTAATTATATACCATGGTGGGATTCATTCTTCTATATTCCTACATGTACATGCTTTCCCCTCTTCATATTGTCCTTTCTATATATTCTAACTTTTTAAAATGAAGTGGGGAGTTTCCATTCTGGCCTGTGCTCTGGAATAGTTTAAGTAGCATGAGAAATAGCTGGTCCTTATAAGTTTGCTAGAATTAGCCCATCTGGACCTTTCCATTTTTGGAATTAGTTATTTGATAACCATTTCAATTTATTCCATGCTTGTATGTTTATTCAGGAATTTTCAACTGTTTTTTGAGTCAAATATGGTAATTTATTATCCAGGAAAATAATATTTTCCCAGATTTTCATTTTTTAAAGCATAGAGCTATATATGGTAATCACTAAAAACATATATTAAAAATTTCCATATGTGCCTATATTGTCTTTCTAATTTCTTTCTTTTTTTCTTTTTTTTTTGGTACAGGGGATTGAACTCAGGGACATTCAACCACTGAGGCACATCCCCAACCCTATTTTGTATTTTATTTAGAGACAGGGTCTCACTAAGTTGCTTAGTGCCTCACTGTTGCTGAGGCTGGCTTCGAACTCGTGATCCTCCTGACTCAGTCTCCCAAGCTGCTGTAATTACAGGCATGCACCACAGCGCCTGGCTCCTGTTTTTCTAATTTCTAATGGTGAACATTTATTCTCACTCTCTGCTTAGGGTTGTTTGCTTTCTTGAAATTTTTGGAACCAATAACAATAACAATTATATTTATTGGACACTCACTGTGTCCTAGATCCATTGCTAAAAACTTTGGTTATACTGTCTGATGTTAAAAATCTTTACAACTCTGAGTTAGTATTATTATTCCTATTGTACAGATGATTGAATAGTTAAGACATTTAACTTGTCTGAAGTCACGCAGCTATAAAGCCCAGAGATATAATTCAAAGTGGATCTGTCTGCTCTCAGTGTTCTTATCTACTTAATATTCGAGGCTGCTGCTTATTTTTGAATAAATTTTATTGCTTTCTTATTCTTTAATTTTAAATATTTATTAATTTCTTGTGCATTTTTGTGATCCTTCTAATTTTTTAAGTTGAATGCTCAGTTCAGCTAATGTTATTTTCTTATTCCTGTTTAGCAATAAAACCACTTAAAGCAATGACTTTTCCTCTCTAGAGGAGCTTTGACTACTTCCCATAAGTTTCAATCATGCTATCTTCATTGTCACCATTTTTACAATGACTGTGTCATTGAAGTTTATATATATATAAACTATAAATATAAATAAATATATTTGGGGCTGGGGTAATGGCTCAGCAGTTGAGTGCTTGCCTCACATATGTGAGGCACTGGGTTCGATCCTCAGCACCACATAAAATAAATAAAGATATTGTGTTAATCTACAACTAAAACAAAATATTAAAATATATATATATTTATTATTATATATTATTATATTATTATTTTTATTTATTAAATATATAAATAAATATATATATTCCTTAAATTATTTATGAATTGGATTTTCACTTCTAGTAGGTTAGGTCTAAACAAAATATTATTTAGGAATTAATGTCTAATTTTAGTTTATCACAGCTGGTAGTACAGCTAGTACAGTTTTTTGGTTTGGTTTGTGTTTGTTTTGCTTTTTAGAAAAATCTCATGTGCATATCTGAGATCACCTCTGTCAGCATTCCATGGTAACTGAAAAAGAGCTATTTTTAGTTTACAAAGTTCAATATACTTATTAAATCAGTCTTATTGTGATTATATTCTTCAGATACCCTATAGTTTTTGTTTTCTTTTTGCCTGCTTGGGGCACAAACATATTAATGGAAGACTTTAACATGACTGTCAGTCTTTGACAAATTAAGTGACCAGTCATCTATAATTTTTTAAACTAAGAGCTGTGCAGAGGCCTATAAGGCAAATGAATGCAAAGAAGCAGCTGGAGATAGAAAAATTGTATCTGAAAAGTATAATTCAAAGCAGGATGTATTATTCATAAAGCTGGTTTTTTGTTTGTTTGTTTTTTGGTCCTGGGGATTGAACCCAGGGCCTTATGTTTGTTAAGCACATGCTCTAGATCTCCTATCCAAAGCTGGTTATATTCTACTGACACCACAAAAAAATGCACTGTGAATGGAGAATGTATGACCTGGGCTGCCGTCTCCTTGGTACAGAGAGGGAGTTGGACAGATGATCTCTCAGTCCCTTCCAGCACTCACATTCTGTGATGATGTTAATGGGGTTCACTATTAAGTGGATCCAGGGCTAGAATTAATGGAGAATAAGGATTAGAAGCAAAGGAAAGGGCAAGATGATTCCTAGCCTGAAGCTGGAGCAGTTTGGGCTGACAGCTGGGGCTGAGTTTATTGCTTTGGCTCATCTAGTCTTTACATGAGCATCTGCCTCATTGCCTTTTGGCCTGGCAGAGATTTGCTGAAATAGAAGTCAGTCTGCAAGGACAAGATGGTGAGGCCACAAGGATTCACTGTCACTGGATGCCACCTCCCATAATGAAATATGACCCCAAATGGCATGGTTTGGTTTTGGGACCCCACCCCCCACCCCCAGGAACTCTCAGCCCTCTGGAAGTGTTTCCTCAGCCTTTTCCTACAGGAATGGGCAGGCTACCCGACTCTATGCCTGCCTCTGTTTCTCCCCATCTTTTTGCCAAGCGGTGATGAATTCATGGATGAAAGACAAAAATACGAAAGAGAGGAGTGTGTTTTACAGAATACCAGAAACATGAGAAAAGCTGAAAATTAATGAGCTAAGTATCTAATTTAAGAAATTAAAAAAAAAATTAACAGACTAAGCCAGAAAGAAAGGGGGATGGGGAGGGAAAAGAGATAAAAATAAGAGCAGAAGTCAATGAACTAGAAAACAAATATTCAACAGAGAGGATCAACCAAAGCCAAAAGTGGTTTGTTCAGAAAGGCTAATACAAATAAATATCTGGAAAGACTGGTCAGGAAAAAAGGAGGTGGCACAGGGCTGGGGTTGTGGCGCAGTGGTAGCGTGCTCGCCTAGCACGCGGGAGGCACTGGGTTCGATCCTCAGCACCACATAAAAATAAAATAAAGCTATTGTGTCCACCTACAACTAAAAAATAAATATTAAAAAAAAAAGGAGGTGGCACAGACAACATTGGGAATGAGAAAGAGACGTAAGTGAGGATCTGGTAAAAGCTGAAAAGGAAAAGGTTGGGGGTGTAACTCAGTGGTAGAGCACTTGCTTAGCGTGTATGAGGCCCTGGGTTCAATTCCCAGCACACCCCAAAACACACACAAAAGTAATACTACGAACAACTTTATAACAATAAATTTTAATAATATATCCTCCATGTTATATTTATCAGACCATTGCAAAAATTCTCATGAAATGGTTCATAGATCATTTCTATCAAAATCCCATGTGCAAACAAAGAAAAGAAAAACAGGGTAAAATGGACTTTATAAAAAATTTTAAACTTGTGCTCCAAAGGACAATATCAAGAAAATGAAAAGACAACCCACAGAATGGTAGAAAATATTTGCAAATCATATTTGGTTAAGTATGTAGAATATCTAAAGGATATATAAGTAAACCTTAGAACTGAACAACACAAAGACAACCCATTTTAAAAAATGGCAAAAGACTTGAATGGATATTTCTTTTTTTCTTTTTAAAATTTTTTTTTAGTTGTCAATAGGTCTTTATTTTATTTATTTATATGTGGTGCTGAGAATTGAACCTAGTGCCTCAAACATGCTAGGTGAGCACTCTATCACTGAGCCACAACTCAGCCCCTTTAATGGATATTTCTTTAAAGAAGATGTACAATGGCCCATAAGCACATGAAAAGATGCTCAGAATTATTGCAATCAGGGAAATGTGAATCAAAACCACAGTGAGGAGTGGGATTGTGGCTCAGTGGTAGAGCGCTTGCCTCACATGCGTGAGGCATTGGGTTCGATCCTCAGCACCACATAAAAATAAATAAAGATATTGTATTAATCTACAACTAAAAAAAAAAAACTACAGTGAGGCTGGACCTGTGGCCCATGCCTGTAATCCCAGCAGCTTGGGAGGCTGAGACAGGAAGATTATGAGTTCACAGTCAGCCTCAGCAATTTAGTGAGGCTCTAAGCAACTCAGTGAGACCCTGTCTCAAAATAAAATATAAAAAAGGGCTGGGGATGTGGCTCAGTGTTTAAGCACCCCTGGGCTCAATCCCTGGTACAACAAACAAACACCAACAAAAGATGACTCTTCACACCCTCTAAGATGGCTATCATTAAAAGGACAGATAAGAATGAGTATTGGTGAGGGTTGTGGAGAAATTGACACCCTCCTGCACTGCTGGTGGGAATGTGAAATGGTGCAGCCACTATAGAAAGTAATTCCTGAAAAGGTTAAACATGCCTATGATATGACCCAATAATTCCAGAACTCCTAGGTGTATTCCTAAGAGAAAGAAAAATACATATCCACACAAAAACCTGTCTGCAGATGTTCATAGCAGCATTATTCATAATAGCCAAAAAGCAAATAACATCCAAATGTCCATCAGCTGATGAACAGATAGATAAAATATGGTATATCCATATAATGAAATATTATCTAGCCATAAAAAGGACTGGAGTATTAATACATGCTAAGACATGGATATTCCTTGAAAACTTGATGCTAAGAAGCTTGTCACAACCATATATCATACATAATTTAATTTTTACAAAGTGTCCAAATAGGCACATCTATAGAGCCAGAAAGCATATTAATGGTAGCCAGAGATGGAGAGGCAAAAAATGAATGGGGAGTGACTGCTAATGGATATGGTTTTCTCTTTGGGGTGATGAAAATGTTCTAGAATTAGATGGTGATGCACAACTTGTGAATTTGCTAACAAACATAGAATTGTAATTTAAATGGGTGAGTTGAATGGTGTGTGAATTATATCTCAATATTAAAAAATAACAGGCTGGAGATGCAGCCCAATGTAGCTCTACCACTAGGCACTTGCCTGGTGGCAGGAGTCCCAGGGTTCAGTCCTCAGCACCCAATCTGACCAAACCAACCAGAACAGAACAAAACAAAATCCTTGTGCAGGCGGGCACTGGTTACTAAGATGTATATTTCTTAGCCCTCTCCTGACTTAATGAAACCAGGTCTCTGGGTGGGGGACCTAGAAATCCACTGTTTGGGGAAAGCTTTAGATGAAACAAACACACAAGAATTTTAAGAATCACAGTCCACTTTTCCTTCCAGTAGAATTCCAGATAACAAATGTAGAGAGAACTGGGAAAATAGAAAATCTCCATTTGTCAAATGTAAGCAATGGTTACAGACAAGAATCACAAGATCTTCTAAAGTCAGTGGGTAAAACATGGCAAAAAATGGGATATTTGCAGCCAGGCGTGGTGGCGCACGCCTGTAATCCCAGCACTTTGGGAGGCTGAGACAGGAGAATCATGAGTTCAAAGCCTCAGCAACGGCAAGGCACTAAGCAACTCAGTGAGACCCCGTCTCTACATAAAACACAAAATAGGGCTGGGGATGTTGCTCAGTGGTTGAGTACACCTGAGTTCAATCCCTGGTATCAAAAAAAAAAAAGGGATATTTGCATAGAGCTAGTCAAGGCATCTTCCCACAGATACCAAAGGAAAAAGTGAAAGACACTTGGCAGATGCCACCTTAACCAGGTGATCGGAGATAGCATTACCCATCACAGGATGGATAGTCTGACCTCATGTGCTGTCTGATAGGATGCCCTAAGAAGGATTCTGTGGGATTCTTGCTAAAATGCATAACTTGAATTTAATAATGAAGAAACATCAGATGATCCCAAAAGAGAGACATTCTAGGAAATAAATGGCCAGTACTTTTCAAGAACATCAAGGTCATTGAAGTCTGAGAGATCGTCCCAGACTGAAGGAAACTAAGGAGACATGAGACAGACCTATATGCTGTGTAAGAGTCTGAATTGGATCCATCCCCACCAGCAAAGGTCTTTAGGGGGACAGTTGGTAAAAGCTGAATAAGGTTTGTAGATAAGATAATAATGTTTGATTTCCTGGTTTTGATCACTGTAGAATGAATATAGCAGATAATTAATGTTTGGGGAAGGAATGAAGGTACACACATTCTTCGTACCATTTTGCAGCTTTTGGTAAGTCTAAAATTATTTCAGATTGAGAAAGTTTTTAAAAAATCACCATCCTAAAGTATCATGAGTCCCAGTTTGAAACTGATGGGTATAGTGGAAAAAAACTTGGGTTTTAGAATTAGGTAAGCCTCACCTATACTCCTTGCTCCATCATGTACCAGCAAGACCTGGAGTATCTCAGCTTCAGTTTCCTCATCTGGGAAGTGGGGATAATCATGTCTGCATCCTAGGATTGTCAGAGGGATAAATGAAGCTATGGATAAGAAATGTTAACTGCGGTGCTTGTACTACTAGGTGCTCAGGAAATAAATGCCATCCCTCTCCAGTGGCTCAAGCACTCAGATTTGCTGTATGGTTCGACTCTGGGTCCCCCTCTGACCTTGGAGTGAGAGAATAAATCCTCATTTCTGGGCTATTTCAGCCTGGCAAGGAGCCATCTCAGCCAGCACCCTGGCCTGGTAGCTGAGAAAAGGTGGCTCACCGGAGAGGGGGGGATTTAGAGCAAGGTTGAGATGGGGAAGTAGCTCTGGCAAGGGCAGAGATCACTGTGGGGTCCCCGGGAAAGCAGCCTGGCCTAGGAGCTTTCTCACAGGCTCTACTTGGCAGGCCATTTATAGTTACACCAACTTCAAACAAAAAGGGTTTTCAGACACAAAGGAAGGCTCAACCTGGCCGGTGCCAGGCCTGGCTTGGCATTTGAGTTCAGAAATCCAACTCCTCAGAGCTTGCAGACTGGCCAGACCGTCCCGGGTAGCTCTCCGGCCCCCACTCCAGGAATGCCAAGAGCCCTCGCCGTGACTGACCCTGGGTCTTATTCATTAGAAGTAGATCAGCCAGTGCACCCAGGGCATGTGTCCTGCTGACAGCTGGGGTATAATTGGCTAATAAAAATTGTATGTATTTAAGATATACAACATATTTTGATACACAAATATATTGTGAAATGATTACCACAGTTAAGCCAATTACCATGTCCGTTGCCTCACAGTTATTTGTGCATGTGTGTGTGATGGGAGCATGTACCATCTTCTCTCATAGCAATTTTCAGGGGTACACCATATCATTAGTTTATTCATAATTTATTCATGCTATCTAATTGACAGGTGACTTTGTACCCTTTGACCAACATCTCCTTGGTCCCTGATGCTCTTAGTTGAGTATTTTAAAATAAAGTAAATTTTAAAATAAATAGGTGGTGTTAAGTAGTTTTTCAGCCCTTGTTTTTATGTAGCTCCCTCCATGTTCTGTCTCTTGGGTCGCCCATATGACCAAAGGTATGCATTTGTAAGAGGATGAGCCAGATCAAAGGCACAACCATGGACTCTTGGTATGCCCAAGTGTATTTTAAATGACTAGGCAATCCCAATCTTACCCCTCATTGTCCCCTTACAGACACTCACATGTGCCCCCAAAGACTTTACTCTATTAGTAATAGATATATCTATCTGTCATCAGTAAATCCAGGATAAATACACGTGTGTGTTTTGGGGTATGAGAGAGAACAACAATGTCTACTAGTACAGAAATGGCTATATGAACCAGTGTGCTCTCACCCTACAATATAATGCTGCTGGTAAAGACAAAGCTCTATGTGTGCTCATGGATAGGACTCCATGATACAGAGTATGATACTATGTATGTGTCAAAACAAAATCCTGCCTCAGGCATGACTGACACATGAGCCCTGGACAGAGGGACTGCATCCTTGTCATAGCTCTATCTCCATCACAGCTCTGGCACATAGAATGCCCTCAGCAGCTGCCTTTGGAATAGCATTGGTTTCAGGAAATAGATGACTTAGCTGAGTTTGCTATTATTACCCAGCTAAGTAGATTATTAATTTAACTCGTTAAATTGGTGAAGAACCAGAAGTTGATTATTCCTCAGTGCTGGACTGGGCAAGGATGAAGGGGACAAACCATAGACCCTGGGGCCAAATTCTGTCTGTTGCTCAGGCTTTTTTGTAAACTCATTCTTATTGGACCACAGCCACACCCGTTTGTTGATGTCTTGTCTATGGCCGGGTTCTGGACCAGAGCACAATTGAGTAGTTGTAGCAGAGACCATGTGACATGCAAAGCCTAAAAGTACTTATTATCTGGCCTGTTACCGAAAAAGTTTGTTGACCCGTCTTAAGCTCTTCTACCAGCCCAGCCCTATTTCTTCCAAAACATGGGAGATACTGGAATGGAATTGTCCTTCCTTCTGCTACTGTGTGACTGGGGGTGGGGGAGGGTTGGGAGTACTGTTTGTAAAAGCCTGGACTTTTATTACTTTATTACCAATCAACTGGTTATGAAAGTCACCTAGTCTTGCTTCTCCAGCACACGAGTAAGTCTAGCAGCAAAAGTCCTGTGTAACCCTAGCTGTAGAACTTCAGAAAAGCTTTCTTTCCTGAGCACTTGTCCCACCCCCAGCAGACTCAAATCCTCCCAAGGACAGAGCCTGGCTGTTGTGTTTGTGTCTTCAGGAACTAGGAGGATGCTGGTACATTGCAGGTGCTTAATACACAGTGGATAAAAAAATATGTTACTCAACAGTATAAAAAAAGAGACCTTCAGTACCTTGCCCCTAGGTAGCCTGTCTAGAGAGCACTAGCCAGAAGTGAAAGCAATCTAACTCAGATGAAAGTTGTATGAAGAGCCAGCAAATGGTTCACAGGGCTGGTGGATTCATGGGTGAAAAGGGAGTGTCTTGCCTCTCTTAACAGAGGGCTCACAAAGGTGAGGCATTTTGCCATGAAGTCCTCAGCCCCAGGCAGTGGGTGCTTCTCACTCAGGAGTGAGCTCTTCAGGGGCTCTGAGATGCCTTTCCCAGAGCCCTGGGTGGTCTCATGTTTGGTTGGCTGGATTCCCCACAAGTGCCTGCCTTCTGATCTTTTAGGTCCTAGGTAGAAAATGTGAGGCTGCCATGAAAATGGAGAATCCAGGCTAAAGGGCAGACAGTGAACACGATTCTCTCTCAGAGAAAGAACCTAGCATCTGGGTTAGCATTTATAGAATGTTTTTTCTCTGATTTTCAGTCTAATTTCAGCAGCAAGGTAATTATCTAGAACTATAGGTCGTACAGGGTGGATCCCTGACTAGCTGAAATGTTACCTTTTAAGGGAATCACTTGGACAGGCCTGTCCAAAGCACAGCGACACAAGATCTCTCACTGTGGCATTCCACCTGCCCAGGTGTGTTTAACCTGCTTGGTGGGAGAAATGGTTTCCGCTTCCTGTTTGGACAGGAATGGAAGGGAGGGAAAGGGGGGCATGAGGGAAGACTTAACCCCCCATAATGGGTTTATTCTATAATGGGTATATTCATCTCCCCTTGTCAAGGGGGGGTCTTTCATTGGAATAAAAAAAACCCCCACCCATGCCACATTTATCAAAAGGTGCCCACCTTTATGAGGCAGAAAGAGAAGAGAAATTTTGCAGAACAAGAGTCAGAGAAATTGAATACATGCTAAATATCCGAAATGAGGGGGCAGCTTGGGTTTGGCGAGTGAGGAGGGAGATGATGCCAAGTGGCAGGGGCACTGAGGGGCTGCGTTTCAGCTAGTGCATCTCTGCCTGAGCCGCCGTCCATCAGGAACACAAGCCTCCAGCCGAGCAGCACAACAAGAGCTTTGGGATGCTAATGGCTCTTTAGGAATGCTAAATGGAGCATTTCTGTCTCAACAAAGCGGCGAAATGAGGGGAGAAAGGAATTTTAGTTTTGAAGTTTCCTTAGAGGAGGGCCAAACAATGGTGGTTTAAATGGACAGTGTAAAAGTTTTATCTGTGTTATGAAAAAGAGGAATTGAGCGCACATGCCGGCTTGGCAGCATCTTGGTTGGGTTAAATGGCTACCAAGGCGGCTCAGGAGAGGCTGGACTGGAATCTGCTGGGTTTCAGCTCCTCTGGGCGAAGGGCACCCAGTTGATTTGATGACCACTGGGTGGGTCCCATCTGATCTGAGAGATGTGGTTATTTTGCTGCCTTTATTCATGCATAGATTCATTTGTTCACTCCTTTATTCACTGACTCAAAAAACAATTACTGAACACCACTGTTCACAGACAGAGTTCTAAGTGCTGCAGACACCACAAGGGACAGGCAGGGTCTCCACTTTCATGACGCTGATGTTCTGTGGAGAGGACAGATGTTAAAGAAGTAACTGTGGGCGCTATTATCAGGGAGTGTGGAGGGCCACATTAGACAAAGCGTGCACCCGAGGTGGCCTTGTTGACAAAGCACCATTGGATCTGAGACCTGAGAAAGAGCTCCTCCTGCAGAGATCGGAGATAAGACTATTCCAGGGCAGGAGAAAAGTGTGGAAGTCCTGAGGCAGGAAGGAGCTTGCCCTGTTTGAGGAACAAAGGCTAGTGGGGTCGGGGGAGGAGGGAGAGGAGAGGAAGGCAGGAGGGCCGCCATCTTGTGGACATTGTGGGGAGTTATGATGTGATTCTGAGACTATGGGAAGCTGCTGGAAGGTTACAGGTAGGATGCGGTCTGTCTGGTTGCTGATGGATAATGGGGCAAAGGAGAAGCAGAGAAGTGCCCTGGGGTAGATAATCTGATTTAGAGATCACCCTGCAGGTCTGATCACCATGCGGATGGCTCTGAGCCAAACGCTGGCTGGTGAGCCTCAGTTGGAGTGTGTGGGTGCTCATGATGGCCCAGGGCATTTGAGGCTGAGGAGAGGCACTCTCATGGTGTGGGGCACTGTTCAGGATGAGTGAGGCCATTAGCTCAGCTCACTGGGAGCATACCTGTGGTTCCCAGGGTGCAGCGTATGAGCACTTGACCCAGCTTGCTCTGTTCAGAGTCCAGAAACAGGGTTCCCACCCTGAGAGATGTGGCAAAGGCTGGAGGCCCTGAGCTTGCAGGGAAAACTTGTTAAGTGCAGTTATTAAGCATTGACTTGGAAACAACACTTGCTGAAAGTGAAAGGAAGGGTAGTGAAAGGTCAGAGGTCATAAGCAACTCTCTTCCTTTCCTCAGGGAATATTCACACCCAGCAATTGTTTGTATCAAACATCCTCCTGGTCTGCAAAACACCTCCTACAGGCTGGTGGGGAGTGGCTTAGGAGCACTTGATGGGGTCCCAGAATGTGAGTTGGATACATTATTTCCATTTGGGTTTTACTAGTTTCAGTGAAGAAATGAAATGTTTCATTTCATTCAAATGTTTACTAGTTTCAGGGAGAAATGAAATGATCAGGTCACTGATACATGGGGAGACGTGGAAGCACCTCTCCTTTCTGGAGTTCAGATGATTTGCTGTGGTTTGGAGGATATGGTTTCAGTGTGTCCCCCCAAAGTTCATGTGTAGGGAGGTTGGTCTTCAGTGTGGCAGTGTTGGGAAGTGGGACTTTTAAGAGGCGGGGCCTTACGGGAAATCCTGAGGTCATTTTCGGGCATGCCCTTGGAAGGAACTGGGGGACCTCAACCTCTGTCTGGTTTGCTGTTTTGAGATGTGATCTCTCTTTGTGTGCCCCTGCCATTTGCAACTTATCACTGTAAGGCCTTTGCTAGAGGCTAAAACAATGGGGCCAATTGAGTTTGGACTTTGACCTTCTGTAATTGTAAGCTAAATAAATCTCTTTTACTTATAAAGTTAGCTTGTCTCAGGCATTTTATTCTAGTAAACAAAATGGACTATTACAGGGTTATTAGTGGGTGACAACTGAATCAGAGTGCCCTGAGACATTCTCCAAGACCTGTGAGGACACTTCGACCCTTTGGCCCACAGGTGGCACCAGGCAGGTGTGCCCCAGGCAGGTGAGCAGTATAGAGGCTGGACAGAGGATTGACCAGCTATTGCTGGAGTCCAGGAAGAGGAGTGCTTTGGTCTGGGTTGGCAGCAGAGGGAGTGAGTGGCTTTGGCAGGAGGGCACTGACAGGATCAGGGCTGGTGCAGTACACGCATGAAGAGACCTGGAAAGATAAGAGTCAAGAGCTTGCCTTCTGTGCTCGCTGGGAACTCTGTTCTCTCATCAAGTAAGCAGAGACCCCTCTGTGATGTTACACTGGCTGTCTTCTTGCCCCACCTGTTTTTCCAATGCTGTTCAGCCTCAGGATTCTTTCTGCAGACTCAGTGAGGAAATCAGGTAAAAGGTGAGCAGAGCTGCTCTGGTTAAAAAAGTGTTGTTGAAGGAGGGCAACTGGAGTACATCATCTTTGTTCTCCTCCTTCATCCCTTCCTTCCCCCCACCCTACCCCCATCCCCAACCTGGCTGAAGGACCCCTAAGACTCCCTGGGACCAAGTTATACAACCCAATTCTTGACCTCACTGAATTTACTATATAAACAATAGGCAGTGGGAGTATGTTGGCTGAAATAATTTCATCACTTAGTCCTCAGTTTTACCTGTGACTGATTGCACACAGATCCTGTGACCCCTGAGTCTGTTTCCTAATGATCACTTGGGCTCTTGCTGTTTGTTTGCTTTTTGTTCTTCCTGGTGATATGCCTTCCTGGGGCCCTGGTGTGGCCCATGAGCCTCTTTCTCTCTCTCTCTGGTTAATGCACCTTCGGCTCCCTATTTTCATTGGTCTCTCAGGTATTTTCCATTCTGTAACCTGCTTTGGCGGCTGTTTCTTCCTTGTTTTTATAATTCGTCTCCCAGACATTGTTTATAAAACATTTCCACTAAACCACCAGGCAGGAAGGCGGTATGTTGTTGACCCATAGTGAAGCCTCATTGATCAACCTCATGATCAGATTTGAGAGGTTCCACATAAGGACATTTTCCAGAAAATTGCACCTGGTTCCTTGAAGTGGGATTTCTTTTGTGCAGTGCTGGGGATGGACCCCAGGGCTTCACAGGCTAGGTAGCACTCTATCACTGAGACACACCCCAACCCCTAAGTGCAGCTCTTTTTGTTTCATCTTAATCATTTTGAATAAGTCTTTCTGAAATGCACTTTATACTTGTCTGCCTTTTAAAATTTTTTTGGTACTGGAGGTTGAACTCAGGGGCACTTGGCCACTGAGCCACATCCCCAGCCCTATTTTTTGTGTTTTATGTAGAGACAGGGTCTCACTGAGTTGCTTAGTGCCTCGCTGTTGCTGAGGCTGGCTTTTTCTCCTGTCTCAGCCTCCCAAAGTGCTGGGACAGGCATGTGCCACTGCACCCATCTACTTGTCTGCCTTCTTATACAGAGCACCCAAACATAATTTAGCTTTTTCTTAATGACTCAGGTCATCTATGTGAGCATCAATTACTGTATTATATTGAATGTAGTATATAGAAATATGTGAGGCCCTAATGACCCCAGATATACAAGTCTTTTTTTTTTTGTATTGGTGATTGAACCTAGGGGTGTTCTAACATTGAGCTACACCCCCAGATTTTTATTTTTTACTTTGAAACAGGGTCTCTCCAAGTTGCCCAGACTGGCCTTGAACTTGGAATCTTCCTGCCTCATCCTCCTGAGTAGCTGGGATTACAGGTTTTGTACCACATGTCCTACTAGCCAAGTCGTAAAGGTTAACATTGTATATTTTCCATAAAATGGGACAATTATATCTATCTTACTGGATTTTTGTGAAGATTAGGGCCTGCATAAAATACTTAGCCTATGGTAGACATTCAGTTCCTAGGGAAGTAGAAGAAGCTAAGTAGAAGAAGTAGAAGAGGCCACAGTCACAAGTACCTCTCCTAAAAATAGGGGGCTTGAGTGGCAGTAGAAGAAAGGCGTGAGACAGGCGTCTGATTCTAGGCATGTGAATGGAATGAGCCTCGATGGCCCAAAGCAAAAGGATGAAACTGGCTTTTGAAGGGACCATCCCGTCAAAGACAGTTTGCCTAGAACTTGGGCTTCCTGTGAGCCATGGGGCAGAGGTGGTGTCAGCAAGATGGCAAGCAGGCTGGGCATGAGGGTGTAAGTGGTTTTCACATTTTGGCATGCATCAGAGAGGCACAGATTGCTGGGCCCTTCTCTAGAGATTCATGGACCCTGGTGGAGCCTCAGACTTTGCATGTCTAACAAGTTCCCAGATGGTGTTGATGCTGCCAGTCAGGGAACTGCACTTGGAGAACCACTGATGGGCAGTGGGGGTCCAGGGCTAGTTTTTTGTGGAGGACAAGTCTCATGGAATGGTACCCACGGTAGCATGGGATATGGCTGTGCCCCATCAAATCTGGTGGTTTTATTCTTAAATCAATCTTGTATCTCAGTAGATTTTTATTCCCATATACTCAGGCTGCTACACCAGAATCTTGAAGGTCATTGTTATATTTCGATGACCCTGCACTTTCTTGGAATGAAGTTGTCCCAACTCCAAAGTAGAGGCCATGGCCTAACAAAGATTTTCATGCTCTTGTCTTGGCTGGATAAGCAGTGTAGAAAAATGTTGTTTCTGTGCCTGAGTGTTGGGATTTCCGGGATGCTTTAATGAGTTCTAGGGACACTGAGCAGAATGTCTGAACTCAGACCTTTTCCGGAAATTTCAGGCTGTTTGATTATTGAACAAAATGTTTCCCAAGCCTCTTGATGTATTTGTTGAGACCTCTTTCCGAAACTCAGATCCAGAAATACAGCTTTTGCAGGTGTGCATTTAGCACTTGTTTCTTCTCAGCCAGCGGAACCTTCAGCTAAGGGAAAAAGCCCTCCTACCCTGGTTTCAAAAGGTTTTGAAATGCTAATTCGCAGCCTTGAAATATTCTGACAGCCTGGAATGTTATTCAAGGCAATCAAGCACCTTGATTATTACCGAAGTGTGAAAGGTAAATTGCTGCTACCCAAGAAGTCACCCGGCTTTTCAAGGGAAAGCTCAGAAAAATAGCACATAAAATTATGTTCGGGGATTACATTGTATGTATGTGATGGGGCAATCTGACATCAAGTGTATCTGTAGGTGTGACTATGTCAGCTCATAGTAGAAATCTAACAGCATTTACCCTTATGTTAAAAAAAAAACATGCTGGGTTATGGCAAATGTTTTTAGAATTTGTTATATACTTATCTAAAATCTGAAAGCACATCTTGAACAATTTTTCCCATTTTCTGCTGAGAAATTCTTCCTTAGAGATGAGCCTATCAATACACCCCTTGCTTGTTTTTTTTTTTTTGAGAGAAAGACTCCTTTTCATCCATCTTTTATTGTCTCTTGTATTATATTTATTGTATTTTCAAGCTTTCTTATATTTTTGCCACAGTAAGCACAAGTCCAAGTGCAAAGGCAGATTGAATCCATGTGCAGAAGGTCCCACAGCCAGCTATGAAAGATCAGTTAGTGCTGATGTTTAGCAGAGGAAAGACTCTCTTGTAGCCATGGCCGATGCACATCTCAAGGGACGAGCCTGGGTTACAACCAGCTGCTTATGGAAATGAAGAAAATTTATCACGATTGCTTTCCTCTAGTGGATTTTTCCGTATGATCCCTCCCACCCTCAATCATTAAGAAATACAGAGCATCCTGATCCTTTAGGTCCTTCATTTAAATCTGACTGTTCAAGGTTAGTGGGCAGTTGTAGTTGATTTTCCAATCAACTGGGCTTTCCCGGATTGTGTTGTTTTGTAGGTATATAGAAACTGAAGAGTCATAGGTGAGTATTTGAGTATAAGTGCTCAAATACAGTGAGTATTTAGGTGATTATTTGAGTATAAGTGCTCAAATACAGTGAGTATTTGAGTATAAGTGCTGTTTACTTTGCTGGTTAGAGCGGTTGGTTAGGGCTGTTTGCATATAAGCCCTTGGGTGCACATATTTGTGCATGTGTCAATCCATCCATCCACCCTTCCACCTGCCTCCTTTCTAGCCCTTTTTCATGGATCCTCCACATGTTGGAGCTTACCCAGGGTTCTCCGGGATGTTCATTCTCTAATTCTTTCTGTAGCCAGCCCTTCTACTCTCTTGGCTTTCTGTAAAGCCATGCAGAGCCTCTCCGTTTTACCTGTCTGGTTCTGGCCTCTATGTGAACTTCAGACCCTGCCAGTCCCCCTTTCTCTGCTCCACTTCGATGTCCAATGGGTACCTCAAGCTGCTCAGCCCAAATTCCTGGGAGAGTCATCCCTAACCTCTTCCTTTCATTCCCCTGCCCTCGTCAGCCCATCCCTGAGTCTGGTCAGTACCATCTCCAGCTCAGTCTGTTTGATGTCATCTTTCAAACTGCCACTATTGCTGTCCACTTAGTTGACTGTGGAGGCCCCCCCCTTCCTGGTCTCTTGCTTTTGCTAGCACCCCAATTTGGGCCATTCCAAATGACAGCAGTGTGGTCTAATAGAGCAGCACCCCATCCTTTACACCCTGAGTGGTTTCATTGCACTGCTGATCTGAACCCAGCCTGCCTTTCCTCATGTTCAGCCCACACCGTGGCCACTCTGCCCTCCTGTTCTGCACTGGCTGAACTTGGACCTGCCTTTCTTCTGTTTCCCTTTGTCTGGTTCTTTTTTGTTCCTCAGGTTTTGGCTCAAATGCCTTACTCGGATGGATAGGGCTTCCCTGCCACCGAACACCTCTGTGGCTGCTGTCTTTTGATTTCACAATTGGAAATTATCTTGTTGACGTGATCTGCTTGTTCACTAATTGCCTGTCTCGTGGTACTGGACTGTAAGTACCACAAGGGCAGGCATCAAGACTGCTTTGAGATTGCTGTGGCCCGTCCCTGGACCAGCGAGGGAGTGCAGCCACACTCTGCCAAGATTGGAGGAAAGTGTGGATGACCGCAAGCAGAGCCCTGTGCTGGGCTCTTTGACCTGTCAGTTTGTGAATATGCTCAAGTGTTAAGGGGACAAGGTGGAAATTTAATGATGTTACTGTTTACTGGCCTGTTCCAAGAAAAAACAGAAAAGCCTTATTTATACAAATTCTTATTATTTATAATTTTAATTTATGATTTATAATTAAAATTATAAATGAACTGAGTTGACCATAAAATGCACAAACTCCTCACTTATCATTTTGCTAATCCTAGCTTCTCTGCTAAAATATCCACCTGTAGCTGAGATTATATGCACTCATATGTGTCTGGGGAAAGGTGTAAAACATAGGAATAATATATTCACTATAGGGGAATGCAGAAGAATGGACACTCTGATGTGGATTGTTAATAAGACATTAAAACAGATTAAATGCAATAGTATATTATTATCTAATTAGGAAAGTCACGACTAGTAGAAAGACATCATAGGCTTGCATTGCTTCCTGCTTTCCTTCCTCTCCTTTCCCTTCCCCTCCCTTTCTTTTCCTAACTTGTCCTTTAGAATTAAACCCAGGGCCTCCCACAGGCTAGGCAAGTGCTCTACTGTTGAGCCACACTCTCCTTGAATGGGTTGCCTTCTTTGTGGGTCAAATGGGAATTTCAGTAGCAGATGTGCAGAATGGCAGAGAGGAACTCGTGGACCATGTAAGTGGTGCTGAAAATGGAGCTGTCAGTAGGGATGTGCACATGATAATGACTTAAGTTTGCTGGCTTTCATTCAGTAGACTTGGAAGTTGAATAGGAGGAAGGCAGGTATGTTCTGGAAGATACTGAATGTTTTGGAACTTTACTTCTTTGGTCCTCCTGTTACCATAGGATAATGATTTTCGTTATGCTAAACACCTTTGTCAGTGGAATAAGGTCCACTGTATTTAAATATACTCCAGATGCAGTTATTCACATACTTGTGTGCATGTGGCACTCTGGCACAGCTACCTGCCTTCATGACTGTGACTCTCCATCCCTGTCTCTTACAGAATCAAGTCCAAGCTCCTTGTCCTGAAACTTGAGGCCCTTGGTCTGTCTCCAACCATCCATCCTCCTAACCTCATCAGCTGCCTCTCATGTCCCTTTATGTCTGCGTTGCATAAATACCTCTGGATCTGGCTCTGTAGTTTTTCCAGGCACCTCCATCTTTTTTTTTCTTCTTCTCCTTTTCTTTGGTACTGGGGATTGAATCCAGGGGTACTTTATCACTGAGCTACATGTCCAGTCCTTTTTATTTTTTATTTTGGGACAGGTCCTCACTAAGTTGCTGCAATTGGCCTTGAAATTGTGGTCCTCCTGCCTCAGCCTCCTGAGTTGCTGGGATTACAGGCATATGCCATGGTGCCCAGCACACCTCTGTCTGTTTTTCCAGCCCCTCAGCTGGTGAGGTGGGGTAGGCGCTGTAGGTTTGGGAACAGGTACCAAGTCATTGCTTATCACCTGGTTTTGAGTCCATATATCTGCTCCTGCCTGCACAGAGTCGAGGTCCTGTCTCCAAGCACAGTGCCTCAGTGCCTCCCAGCATGTCTGACTCTTCAGAGACACTTCATAAATGTTTATTGACTGACTAAATGAATAAATGGTCAGGCTCAAAAGGGATTGATGAGGTTAGGGAAGTAGTTCTTCAGTGTGAGTAGAGATCAGGTTATGTTCTGTGTTTATAGGCTTTGTCTCATTTTAGACCCTGGGGAGAGAAAGCGTGTCACCCTTGGATTTCCAGAGGGGGATCTAAGACATGGGAGGGGAGTGGCTGGTTTCCAAACCACATGGCAGTGGTGCAGACTGACCCCTCGCCCTCTTCCTGGCTGTGTCTTGGACTCTGGGTGTGTATCCACGCCACCATGCCTACAGGAATAAGCTTGTCTGCACTTCAAAGACGGAAGTTGAATTTCCCCCTCCTTACAAATAGCCTCTGGCTTCCCAGCCTAGCTTCTTCCAGCAAGTGTGACTGCTCTGCCCCAGGAGCACCATGTGGATGAGTTTCACAATCCCGTGGGGCCAGAGGGGCTGCTAAAACACTTTCTCAACTGTTAAATTGGAACCTCTTAGACACCAAAATCTCACTTTCCCTCCCAGGAATTTTCCTATTAAAACATTTGAAACGTCTCTTCAACTAGTTTATAGTTATGGGAATTTAAAAAAAAAAGTGAGTGGAAATTAAGTTTTTGGGACATTTCTTTTTGGTCTTCTTTAATGATCAGTTTAATTTCCACTTTATTGGCTTTTTGTTATTCCAAAGCAGAAGAATGAACACTTTTTTTTTTTCCTTTCCTTTCCTATTTCGCAATTAGAAAACCCTCAGTAGTCTCTGTGTATAAGCTATTTTGGTTTGACTATGGATTAATCACTTTCACTGTGTTAAAAACAAAATAATGGAGATAATGAGGTCATTTCCTTTTCAAGAGGAGTTAGAATCTTCTGAGCAACTCCCTCCCTTCAGACTTCTCATATTCTTCACCTTGGGGGCCTTGCCTCCTCCGCACCTCAGGGACCCAGCTTCTTACTGCCAACTGGGATTTAGGGACCAAAGGGCCAAAAGGCAGGAGCAACCTGAAGTAAGGATGTGAAGAATCCAAGAGGGTTCCATTTGCTCCCAAGAAGACTAGTGGGGTAGGCCCCACATGAACAGAATGTTTGACGGTTTTGTCTCCTATTTGTGGCCCTGATTTGTCCCCTGATTAATCACCCTTGTGGACATAACAAGATCCTATGCCTTGCTACAGGTCAAAAGAACTCTTTATGGATCATCCTTCTGGGAAGAATTTGGTGGGTAACTCAGATAGAATGCCGCAGCCTTTTGGGAGAAAAGGGTGAGCCAGTCTAGTAACTTTCCCAGGCATGTGGACAAGGGCTTTGATGGCCGAGCACTCTGGGTGTCCTGTGAGCCCTTCTTAGGTGGCTGGGTAGTCTACTGGGTTAAAAGGTTGGCTTTGTGCCACAGTGTCTGGATTCAAACCCTAGACCTACCACATCTTAAACCCTGTGACTCTGGGCCAGGGTCTCTGCCACTCCATGGCTCAGTTTCTCCTTCTGTCTATGGAGGATGATTATTATCATTATCATCATCATGTTGTGCCCCTTTATAGGATGGCTGTTGAACGAATTCATTCAAATGCTTGGATTAGCATTTGGTTCATGATAAATAGTAGCTATGAGCCTTTGGGGTGGATTTCACTGTAGCTGCCAGGAAGGACAACTTGGAAAATTTCCTCTGAGCTTGTTCTTCCCTCCAGAACAGGAATTGTTTTACTTTTTGTCTAAACTTACTTCAATATTTGGAGAGGTCACAGAGACACAGGAAGTAGGCACAGGGCAATCATGGCTTTTTGAATCCAGTTCCCTGAAACTTTAGAAAAGTGAAGGGTGATGGAAAGAGAATTAGAACCCCCGTCTCCTAACTCCTAGTCTGTGCGGTTATCACTGATCTAAGCTGCCACTGATTTGAAGCTTGCTCTTTGATTTTTTTTTTCTTTTTCACGATGCTTGGGATTGAACCCAAGGCCTCCTGCATGCCCAGCAAGCACTACACCACTGAGCCACATCCTCAGTTCCTGGAGCTTACCTTTAAGAAACATATGCTTCATGTTGTAAAGTCGTCATTTTGGGGGGGCTGGACCCCCATTTTGATCTTCCCAAGACTTCTGGAGTAGGTACCCTGCTTTAAACTGTTCCTGTCCTGGGGAACCACCCGTCACATTTGCTTCCCAACGGAACCTTTCTGTGGCCCAGGTTCTTCCCACACCCATAGACCTCACTTCCTCCAGCCTCTTGGAACTTTCTGTATTGAGAGAATAGTCACAAACCACAAAACTCGGAGCCCTGAAGAGCCTAACTCCCTTTTCACCCCTGTCAGCTGCTGTGAGGAAGCCTGCTGTCTCTGGGGACACAGATCTATTTTAGATGTGTCACGGATGGACTGAACACTGATCCCCTGGGCCAGAGTAAATTTCTTCAGTATTTCTCAAGCATCCAGAGGTAACCTCTGGAACTGCCATGTTAAGCTCCTGACACGGTCCAAGGCTTCCTCTAAGCCTGTTTTGATCACTTTTCTAATATAATGATATTTCTTCACATTCTCAATAATTAGACTCTGTAATCCCTCCGTTCAACACTGTTTGACCTTTATCTAAAATTAAATTTTTAAATATGAAGTTTAAAGGGAAAAAAAACCCCAGAAAAATGTGTTCGCAAAGAAAAACATTGTATTAAAATAAATCATAGTTTCTAAGTCCCAGGCTGTCATGCCTCATAGAGGCCAAAGGATTTACTCAGACTTGACCCCTGGGCACACTATTACAGCCACAGGGACCGAGTGTACTTACCTGCCTGCTTGGCAGTGGGAGACTGACCCATAAGCCCTTCAGCCAGCACCCTTGGCTCAGGATGATGGGGGAGCAATGTCATATGGTGGCCTGTGACACTTGTATTGCTTTTCCTCTATCCTAGGGAGAGACTAAGTCTGTGAACATATGGCTCCAAAGTCACATCCAGGGGGTTTTCTTCCAGAATTCCTAAGATACTTTTGAGTCTCAGCTTGAAATCTGAATGGATCTGAGATCTAACCTGGGAACTGGGGGTGAGATGTGGCATTATATGGCACAGTGGCACCTAGCCTTGGTTTCACTGCCCGGCACATGCTGGGTATCAGCATTCCAGCAGAGGGGTGCAAGAAAGGCCACCTAGGCCTTCAGGAGATCTGAGCCGACAGGCAGGCCTGAGAGACTGGCGGGGAAAGGAGCTGGAAACAGAGTTCTGCCCTGCCACCTCTGACAAGACCCTTCCAGGTTGGAGCCCCAAGGGGATCACCTTCCTGGTGTGATCCATCATTTCCTGGGGGTCTCCACAAAGTCCTTCACTGTGGCTTTCCAGCGTCACACCAGCCCCCTCCCTGGTGGCCCTGGAGCCTGGGTTATTTGCTGTTTTTTCAACCACGCACCACACCCTTGGTCTGTCTGCCAAGAAGGACCATTGTTCGTGAGAATTCCTCTCTGGCTGCAGCTAACGCTTAGATGCACTATTCTGGGTTTGTGGGCCTAAATTATTCTCTTTTGTTTTTTAAGAACCCCCCACGCAGCCACCCCTTGACTCTTTCTTGCCTTCTTTCACCCTGGCCTCCTTACTGAGCCTCATTTTGTGGTCTAAAGGCTTTGAGAAATGGGTCCTGGGATGTGGAGGCAAAGCTCTTCAGGAAAATCAAAAGAGGTCACTTGACCTGGTCTTCAAAGCAGCTCTGCTTCCTCAGAGAGGAGTCAGGGAGGCCCCTGAGCTCTGGCCCAGGACAGCAGGTAGCCTCAGGCCCCGGGTATAGTGCAAGGGGAATTGAATGGGAGGCGGGGGTGGGGTGGGAATAGGAGAGAAGGTAGGCTGAAGGATGAAAACCAATATCTCTCCCCCCAGAACTGAGCTGATTAACCTGTAGAAATGGAGGCCCTGCCAAGCCCAACTTCCTTATTTCCAGCAACCTTGGCACAGAGGCCCAGTCTCTGGCAGAGGCCGGTCTTCATCAGGGGAACCAGCGAAGCAGCTGTCGTGATTTTCTTTTTCCTCTCTTTTCTGGCAATCCCGAATGGGACTGTTTACTTTTTCCTTCCCCTTTCCTTCCCCACCCTCCTGTAGCAGGGAGTTGGTTCTGGTTAATGTTGAAGATCATAACATGATTACCCCAAAGTCTCATGAAATTAAATCACTTTTCTTCAAAGAGAAAGGGCTGGGGCTGGGGGGCGGGTTGCGTCTGGCTGGTAGGCCAGCGAGGGACAAACGGATATTGAAAGCAGGCTGGCAGCTGCACTGTGCTGTGCGCCCTGGAGGACCAGTGTGGCCAAGGCAGCTTTGCACAGGGGCTGAGTTTTGCCAACAGTGGCTCTGAGGGACTTTGATCTCCCACCTGGGTCCCAGACACCTGTCTTTTGAGTGCAGGGACCTGGGATGGGAGGTGGGAATCAGATGAACCTGAAAATGAGTCATTGGAGAAGAAAGTGAACTCCAAGCAAGTCCCTGGGGGGCAGGAGGTAGTTCTTCATCCTCTCTGGTCCCTGCCCTGAGAGTTTATGGGATCAAGGCACAAATTGGAGGGCAGCTTTCCTACCAGAAATAGGCTGAATAGGCTGGCATGGAAATCTTGGTGTTCATAGGCAAGGCACCAACTTCAGTGGTAGGTCGTGGGCGTGTGCACATGTGTCTTCCCTTACATCAGATTTTCCCAGACTCATTAAATTTTAAGGGTTGAAAGGATCCTGCAGATCATCCAGCGTGTGCCCCCCACCCATTGTAGGAATCCTGTATCCTAATCCCCCAGCAAGAACGCTCAGCCCTGCTTCCCTGTGGGAGTGAGCATACACTCATGAAAGGCCATTTCTTGGAGAGAGTCTGAGAGTCACACCTGTTGATCTGGATTGCGCCTTCTGGGAACATGGAGAGCAGTGGTCTGGTTTGGGCAGAACTGGGCTTGGAAAGTGTTGGCTATAAAAGTAACTTTGTTGTTGGCATGGGCAGCTGGAGGGATTCTGTTAATTCTTCTTGGGGCAGCGAGTTCAGTACCCCCGTTTGGATTCTTTTCCAGTGATTTTAAAAGAGAATGAGGACAGAGGAAAGACACTGGGAAACAACCCAGAAGATGCACGATTCATTAATTCTATCTATCTATCAATCAATCTATCTAATCTATCAATCTATCTATCTATTATTTATCTAATCTATCTATACCTGATATTGAATCCAGGGGCACTTTCCTCACTGAATTATATCCTCAACCCTTTTTACTTTGCAATGGAGTCTTGCAAAGTTGCCAAGACTGGCCTCAAACTTGTGATCCTCCTCCCTCAGACTCCCAAGTTGTTGAGATTTCAGGTGTGCACCCTTGTACCAGCACAGAAGATTCGTGATTCTCGTTGCTGGTGTCCTAGCACATTTATGTCTTCAGAGATAGTGACCAGCAGGAGGCCCAGGAATCAGTGGATCTGGGAATGAAGACTTAAGGGGATTCACTTAGACAACAAAGGGTGTTGTCTCTTCTCCAAGAGAAGAGAGTGGGGCCGGATGCTCACAGCATGGAGATCAAACCAGCGCAGGAAGAAACTTGACATTGGTGGGGCGGCTTCCCACAAGAAGTTCAGAGACTGCATTTTTCTGAGGGATTAGGGATGGGACACAGCCAGCTCGCTGGCTCTGGTTGGGGAGCTCGGTACTGTGACTCATCCTCATCAAGGGTCACCAAGAGTCTCTCTGCGCTTGGCCTTGGGCTGAACTCCTCACCTGGCCAGCCTTCTCGAAAATGTGTGTCATTCCCTGCGAGGCAGAGCTGTGGAGCTGGTGAGCGAGTGTGCAAATTAGTGGAAATTCATCTCCACCTTGGAAAAACAACTCCAAGTTCATGACTTGCTGGCCTCAGAGGTGTGACTGTGAAGGATGGAGCCGACTTTTTTTGTTTTTTACCAAACAGACCCAAGTGGACGGATCCAGATGAGTGTCTTGTCTGTGTTAGTAGCTTCCTCAGGAGGCGAAACACTTCTTCCACTGGCAGGGAGAGCCATTTAACCAGCCCCTGTGGGGAAGCCATTTAACCAGCCCCTGGGGGGAAGCCATTTAACCAGCCCCTGGGGGGAAGCCATTCTTGTTTCTTTACAGCCCAGTTAGTTTTTATCCAAAACCAACATCACCCAAGCTTGATCCTGGAGCCTGTTCATCAGATTTGACACCCAAGGGTTGAGGCTGGACATAAAAGTCTTGTTTAGATTCAGAGGTTGAGGAGCTGTCACCATCTGGAATATTCAGAAGTCCCTGAGGGCAACTCCTCAAAACAAGTCTCAGAAATGCTTTGGGCAGTGGTAGCAGTGTGGGAATCCATGAGTGGGCCTCACCCTGCCTTCCCCAACACCTAAGGGTCTTGCTCAAAGGAATGTGTGGATGCAGAATGTTCTGGCTTGTTAAAAAGTCAGGCTCACAGCTGGACACCTATAATCCCAGCCGCTGAGGGGGCTGTGAGGCAAGAGGATCTTAAATTCAAGGTCAGCCTGGGCAACTTAGTGAGACCTTGTCTCCAAAATGAAAACTAAAAAAGGGCTGGGGATGCATCTCAGTGGTAGAGCACCCCTGGGTTCAATCCCCTGTACCAGCAAAACAAACAGACAAAGCCAGTGAATCATGCTGTGGTCAGGCCTAGTTGGTTTGTGTACCACAGGCTCTCCTTGAGAGGCAGTATAGCACAATGGTTAAGAACATGGATGCTGGAGCCAGATTACCCCAGTTAAAATCCCAGTCCCATCCCTTAGGGAGGGATAGTCTAAGTCAAGTTACTTATTCCTTCTGTATTTCAGTTTCTCCATTTATACAGTGGGGCTCCATGAGTCCTGTCTGGTTGGGATTAAGATGAGTTGCCCTTGGTAGGTAACAGTGATGAAAGAGGATGGCCTACCAACATCCTCTAGTCTATTGTCATCACCTTCCTTGGCTGTCTCTGGAATCTCAGGGACTTCTGTCCTGTGGCCTCAAGCTAGGTCTGTGTGTGACTGTGCTTCAGCCTGTAGCCACCTGGAGGTGTGGCCTTGGGCCAGCTCCAGCACTGTAGGAATGAAGCAGGGCAGAAAGGAGGGAAAACACATTTCTGTAGGGGGAAGACAAGCCCACTTTAGAATTGGCCAGTGGCTGGCAGACCCTCCTTTACTAGACAAGGTCACACGTGGAACCTAAGTGACTGCAGCAGAAGTTGATTGGGTGAAAGTTAGTTAGTATACTTGGGTTAGTTCCACTAAAACACTTTGAAAACTGCTAAGCATCTGTTATAAGGCCCATGGGCTGGTCCACCCATAGACTCCAAGGTAGATGACTGGGGCCTTTTGAGTTCTTCCTCTTTCCTCCTCCTCCTCTTCTTCCCCTCCCCTTCCTTCCCCTTCTCCATCTCTTCCTCTTCTTTTTAAAAACTCCAGTCAGAGAGAGATGAAACAATTCCCCCCTCCACTGGCTGCACTCACGGGAGCTGATTTGAGAGCCTAACCCCATGTGGAAGCCTCACAACCCTACTGGGCCCTTTTACCCCCATGACAGCCACATGTCGCTGACATCGGGGAGGCCCTGTACCCCAATACAGTGGAATCAGCCCAGGTGAGCGGAGGCTGCAGAATCCTCCATCCACTGCACCCTGTGCGTACACACTGGCCACTGCTGGGAATTCCTTAAACACTGAGAGAGAGAGGAATGCCCAGACATGTCCCCTTTACATTCCCTACTTTAGCTCAGTATCTCAGCCTTCAGCATGTGCAAGATGAATACACAGAAACACACACTGTGTGCTGTTATTGTTGATTACGTCATTTTCTAAGGCATTTGTTCATCAGTTATTTTCACCTCCCAGATGGCTTATCAGCCATCTGCCACCACCCCAGGTGGGGAGTCCCTAGGTGAGGACTCAATTCCTCATGCTATCAGGGTGCTGTCTTTCTGGGGGGCTCCCTTGCACTTATTCAAAGGCCATCCATTGTACAGTCATCATCATTTCCCTGAATCACAGTGATTTGGGGAGTGCTTTGAGTTTAACTTTGGCATTAGAGTGTGTGAGGCTGAGGATTTTGCTCGTGTTGCTTAGCAGTCAGAGGGGAGGGATTTTTGTTTTTGTTTTTGTACTAGGGATTAAATCTAGGGGCACTCTCCCGCTGGGCTACATCCCCATCTCTTTTTATTTTTATTTTAAGACAGGGTCTCATTAAGTTGCCCAAGCTTTCCTTGAACTTTACAGTCCTCCTGCCTCAGCCTCCAAGAGGCTGGGATGACAGGTATGTGCCACGGGCCTGGCTGGGATTGCATTTTTGAGGCTGAAACCTTGGCCACACTGCTGCTTTTCCTTCTTTCCTGGAAATGGGCTATGCCTTGCTCAGTCACAGGTCATGTTCAGACCATTGGGTAAACGTCAGATTGACCATGTTCTTGTGTTCTTTCCTGCTTGGGGCATCTTGGAATTAACCAAGGAAAAGAAGAGTGGAGAACTGATATCAGCTGGAGACACAGTATCTTTGAAATGTGGATGGTCAGTTCAAACCGTCCAGTTGGAAATGGAAAAATTCAAAAGAGAAAAGAAGAAAAAAAAGAAAAGAAATGGAATCAATGATGTAGATTTTGGCCAGAAGGAGGGACAGGGTTTGGGGCTGCATGTTGTTTGAGGAGCCGACTCAGGAGAACAGGAGTGTGGATAAATGAGAGGTGAGAGGGAGGGCATCCAGAGGCAACAGGATGCTGGGGGTGGGGCAGTGGCCTGAGAGTGGAAAGACTTGGTTTCCTATTCAGGCCATACCATCAGCTCATTTTTGCACTGGGAGCAGGTCATGTCATCTTCCCAGACTCAGTATCCTTGCATGTGACATGGAGCTGATCATCCCCAGCTCTGTTACAAGCTGTTTGTGCAGACCAGATAAGTCTTCATTCACCGGACAAAATTTCATGCCCCCAATCATGGCGCCTTACCACCTCTCAGACCATGTTGTCAACTAATCAGTTAATTTGTTCAGTGTGGTCACAGCTTGGAGTGGGAGACTTTTTTGTTGTTGTTGTTCCAGGGATTGAACCCAGGGGTGCTTTACCACTGAGCCACATCCCCAGTGTTTTTTTGTATTTTATTTGGAGACGAGGTCTTGCCGAGTTGCTTAGGGCCTTGCTAAGTTGCTGAGGGTGGTTTTGAACTCATGATTGAGAGGGCAACTTTTTAACAAGCCAGAACATCCCACATCCACAGTCATATCTCCTTTGAGGAAGACCCTGAAGTGTTGGGCAAGGCAGAGTGAGGACGGCTCCTGGGTTCCCCCAGTGAGGGACCCCAGTGAACCCGGCAGATAAGAAGCCTGCCTAAGAGCCAGCATTCTGGAGCAGACACATGATTTGCCTAAGTGACAGGGCTAAGTCCACTTTCCAGGCTTGTCTTACTTTGAACTTTTCTTTAGGGATACAAGGAAGTTGATTTAGGAGGCCTGAGGTATATCCAGCTGGAAAGGAATTGAATATCTAGGGATGCCTCTGGCAACTGCTAGAGTCCTAATAACTTCCCAGCCTCTCCCTGCCACACATCCAGCTGTGGGTTCTGGGACAGGAATCCCGCTGGAAGAAAGCAGGGCCTGAAATGGCAAGGAAACAGAAGCTTGGTGGTATTCAGGTCCCAGAAACTGTGTGCAGCCTGGGGCTGAGGTCATGGTGGAAGGACATCTTCTGCAGATCCTGGTCTCATGCTATAGGAGTCAAAAAACCTGCTGGCAGATGGTGACACCATTATTCTTGGGGGTGGCAGGTGCCCAAGGGTGAGCCCACGGTGACTCGTCTGAAACACTTCCATCTGAACTTTGATATTTTTCTTTTCTGTTCTTTTTGGTAGTAGGGATTGAACCCAGGGGTGTTCTACCAATGAGTGACATCTCTAGCCCTTTTGGTTTATTTATTTATTTTTAAATTTTGAGACAGGGTCTTGCTAAGTTGCTCAGGCTGGCATGGAACTTGGGATCCTCCCTCCTCAGCTTCCTGGGTCACCGGGATTACAGATGTGCACCACTGTACTCCCCCCACCCTGCCCCCAGTCTCTTTCTTAATCCTCTTAAAAAAGAGTCTTACATATGAAGCAGGCCAGGAAGCTCCTTTTCTCTTCTCCCACCCATTCAGTGGCTTCAGTAATAAGCAGTGTTTCTTTTTTTCTTGGAAGCCTTTCCCTTCCTCTCCTGGCCTTTCCAGCTACTCTCACCCTGGCAGGAGTGGTCTCCCAAGCAGCCATGTTTCTTGGCTCCACCCCACCTGGCTGCCATCTCCCCACAGCACACCACTGAAACTTTTGGACTGAAATAATCAGTGACGTTGACAGTGGCTCTGCTCAAACTCTCTGAGGCATTTGCCCACCTGGACCTCTCCTTCCCCTTTGAAATTCTCTTCAGCCTTTGCTCCATGACGGTGTCCTCTCACGTTCTCTTCTCAGGCCTTGTCTGTTCTTGACCTCTTTCTCCATCTCATGAAACTCGCATGTGTTCTGAGGTGAGCCCTGCCTTTTGCTCAGTCCTCTGCACTTCTAATTTGAGAGACTCCATTCACCATGGCATTGAGAAGCAAATGGTTCCAATTATCCATGTTTTATTCTTTCTCGAAACATCAAAGATACTTATCTCTAAGAACCTTTGAAATCATCTCATCTTATTAACCGAAACATACTTCTTCCATGGCCTTCCCTTTTCATGCCCTTGATAGTCACCCAGGAACCCCATCTTGATTTTCTTCAGCTTTTCAATCAATCGTCTGGTCTTGCTGTTATCCCTTTTTGATATTGCTCTTCCTTTTTATTCAAATGACCAACACCCAAGCTCTGTTCACACTGACACTTGTTGCCTTCCTAACTAGTCTTCTCACCTATTGCCTTCCACATCCCCCAACCCCAGTGTCCCATAGATCTACACTTACTGTTATAAAGTATTCTCTTTCATAATTACATACCATTTTTGTTGCTGTAACAAAATATCTTGAGGCTGAGTAATTGATAAAGAATAGAGGTTTATTTAACTCAAAGTTACAGAAGCTGGGAAGTCCAAGAGCGTGGTGCCTACACCTGTTCAGCATCTGCTGAGGGCTTTCTTGCTGTATCAGAACATGGCAGATGGCATCTCATGGCAAGACAGAACTCAAGAACAATTTGGATTTCTCTTCCTCTTATAAATCCATTAATGCCACCACGGGGACCCCACTTTTATCACCTCAACTAATCCTAATTCCCTCCCAAAGGCTCCAACTCCAGATAACCTAATCATGAATTTGGAGTTAAGTTTTCAACACATGAATTTCTTGGGAGGACACTTTCAAACTAGAGCTCACATCAGCGAGGAAGCAGACCTGCTGGCAGAGAGCTCTAGTCTCAAGCCTGTCTCTCTCAATAGTTTTACTCCTTTGAGGCCATGGTGGATGACAGGCCGGTACAGTTATGAATGGCAGGAAGCTGGGGTGCAGAGCAGGTGGGATAGCCATAGGGGAAGCTCTTTTAGGTCCCCCGGTTGAGGGCAGCAGTTGGCTGGATAATCAAATAAGTCAGAGAAATATTTAAATATTTGATTTTAACTTCAGACCTGGAAGTGTACACCCATTTGCCAGCCTTTTGATGCAGGGCCAAGACTTTTTTTTTTTTTTAATTTGAGCTTGTCAGCCAGGTTCTGTGTTTCTGTCTTACATAAACCTTGCCCACAATACATCAGCTTGAGCCTCCAGGTTTTCTCTTTTTTCTTTTCTTTTCTTTTTGCTTTTTTTGTTCAAGTAGAGTGATTCTTCAGAAAAACTCATGAAATCATCTGAGTTTAGAATCTTATGTGTGTTTTCTTTTTCTACACCCCCCCCCCCCGCCCATTCTTTCTTGTATGTCTCCTCCACACCTCAGTTGACAGCATCCTTTGGTGAATGTAGACTGGCTTTTGTCGAGTTTTTCCATATGAGTTTTCTTGGATTCAAGAGCACTTTTCACATGGTTCTAAGTGGGTTGGGGACACACCACTGCCTGGGGAGAACAAGTGTGCTTAGGCACAACTTGGAACACCTGGTAGCTGTGAGTAGCATGTGGCTTGTGGTCACTGGTCAGAGGACCTCACGGCCAGAGTGGGAAGTGTCATTTATTTACTGAGTATGTTGAGGACAGAGTGGTCATAAGAGGTTCTTTGTTTTTATTTTATTTTATTTTTGGTGCAAGGGATGGACACTGGGGTGCCTTACCACTGAGCCACATCCCATCCCTTTTTTATATATTTTATTTAGAGACAGGGTCTTGTTGAGTTGCTCAGGGTATCACTAAGTTGCTGAGGCTGGCTTTGAACTTGTGATCCTCCTGCCTCAGCCTCCCAAGCTGCTGGGATTACAGGCGTGCACCACCGTGCCTGGCTAGGTTCTTTGTTTTTAAGGTTGGATGACAGAATCAGTTTGCAAAATGATCTTGGCTGGCTAAACCTAATTGGATTAAAATATTGAGGAGATAAGTATGAAGTCCTTTCCTTAGGTCTGAAAAATGAATTGTACCATGACAGTGAAATGGATACTTCTACTGTCATGGAAACTTAAGGGAGACTGAATGGAGGGTTTATATGAGTCAGCCGAGATGTGGCTGCCAAAGGAAACTAATGTAAACTCACCATCCTAGTAGTCTAGTGTCTGGAGATGACATTGTAGGGGACACCAGTCATCTCTCCAATACTTCTCCCCTGCCCCTCGTGTTTTGCCATTGGCCTTAGGTGGGAGTGTCCATGATTTGTGTAATTCAGTCACAGTGAATCCATCTTCTTTGCAATATGACTTACCAGCATAGCATTTCCTTGGCTATAGGAATTGGTTCAAGAATGTACATGTCATCCAGTTTAGTCTAATGAGACATGAGAGGACATTGGATAAAGGCTTGTAAAATGAGGTACCTAACTTTTCAGGTGGCAGGGTAGGTGATTTTGGAAGCCAGCTCTCTTTCTTACTTGGGATGGTGTGGTGTGTGGATATGAAGCCTGGTACTGTTGCATCCATTTTGCCACCATGAGGGACACCAATCGTAAGATGTTATTGATAACTACAGAGGCCTAGAGGATATATGGAAGCAACCAAATCCTTGATGGCATTTCTGATTAAATTAGCTCTATCTTTGGACTATCCAGTTACCCAGACTCACATAATTCTCTTAAGCCATTTCAAGTTCAGTTTTTTGTTACTTGGCACAGAGGGTCTCGATTACCACAGAGGTGAGGGTCTTTGCTTCCCTGGGTAGAGTCAGATATACTTTGATTATTACATTGGCTTCTGGGCCCTGGCCTTTGAGAGGCACATCAAACAACTACACAGTGATTGATAAAGATCTGCTGGAAGTCTGACACACTCCTGTAATTCCAGCTACTCAGGGGGCTGAGGCAGAAGGATCATAAGTTTGAGGCCAGCCTCTGCAACTTGGCAAGACTCTGTCTCAAAGTAAAAAATAGAAAGGGCTAGGGATGTAGCCCAGTGATCAGGCTCCCATGGATTCAAGCCCTAATACTGCAAAACAAAAACAACATGAAACAAAACAAGAAAAAAAAAATAACCAAAAATGCCTGTTGGACTGGGGCAAGGACATAGAAATTAGGTGTAAGAATCTTCTATGGTGGGGTTAATGATCCACTATTACGTATAGACTCATAATAGCACTCCTTTAAAGAGAAAGCTCACCAAATACATTTCTAAAAGAATAAGCTTTGTAGAAATGAAAAGTTGTAGCCTCCACAAACATTGAGACTAGTGAGAGAATATTTTCACAAAGACAGTATGATTTGGGGACAGGGGGAAAGAAAAAGAAAAAGAGGCTGTTTTGTCTAGTCATTTTGTGGGAGGGAAACCCAAACCCCAAACTGTCATCATTCCAGTGTAGAAACAGCCACCAGAGTGTTGTTTTCACAAGATTCTGTCACAGGGTGGCCTGCGGGGGAGGGTACAGATGACATGTTGCAGGAGATTTCCTCTGAGGAGCAATGTTGAGAGTGTCAGCTCCTTTGTCCAGCCATACTCCCTGGAGACCTCTGGATGTGCTAGAGCTTGATCTTCGGCCTCCCTTTGGGCCTCCCTAGCTTCAGTTTTCTCCTTTGCAGTTTCCAACACCTCCTTCTGATCTTAGAACACTGGGGCTGAGACCCACAGCATCACAACCCCGTACCAGAATGCTCCAGAAACAAACCCAAGAAATGAGTCGCGTCTTGGGTAAAGACTTCTTGGTTAGCTACAGGCTTCATTGCTGTGACACAGAGACCCCAGAACACACTGTCTCAAGCAGGGGACATGCTCATTTCTCTCACTTAATGGCCGGGAGGTAGGAGGTGAACGGGAGGGAGTAGGCAGCTCTGTGCTGTGATCCTCGTCTCCATGGTGGAAGCTGGTCCTCCACCAGCCTGCCTTCACTCCAGCCTGCCAGAAGAGGGCAAGACAGGAAGTGGAGGGAAAGCGGTTTCCATTAAGGAAGCAGCGTGGACTGGCTTGTGTCTTTTCCTCTCACATTCCATCACCTCAAACTTCATCACATGGCTGCACCTAGCTGCAAGGTATCCTGGAAGCATGGTCTTTACCTGGCTGAGTGCCTGGTAACTAAAAGGAAGGGTGGGGAGAGGTGGATATTGGGGACAAGTCACTTCTCTGTCACAGCATCTTGGTTTCTGCCTCTACAAAACTAGATCCACAGGATCCCTAACATCCCTACAGCTGTCCCCCGCCCCTCTAAGCCTCAGTGCTTCCATCTGTGTGGCAGAAATAATAAGAAGCACCAGCCTCCATGACACCCTGGAAGGGGCTTTGCACAGTGTTCATACAGAGATGGGCCCTCAAATGGTAGCTGCCCTTGTGACTTTTGTCATTCAGCCAATTAACAAATAGATTCTGAACAGCAAATGTGTGCCGGCCATACTCAAGGTGCTGGGGACCCAGCAATGATCAAACCAACAGAAGCCCCAGCTCCAGGAGCTCATGTTCTAGTGGGGAGGCAGCTGGGCATATGAGGAGAACATTCTCATTTTCTAGCCACTCTTCTTGGTTCTCATTGTTGCCTCACATGGGATTTCCAAGTCAGGTCCTTTCAGGAGTGTCCCAGATGGTCTCTTGCAGGAAGCAGTAGGCCTAAGTGAGAGTCATTTCTGCCCTTTGTTGATAAAACCCAGGTAACATCCCATTTGTTACTAATTTTTAAAAATTACTTTTTTCCCCTTGTGGTATTAGAGATCTAACCCAGCGATGCTCTAGCACTGGGCTACACCCCCAGGGTCTCGCTGAGTTGCTGAGGCTGGCTTCAAACTTGCTCACCTCTTGCCTTGGCCTCCTGAGTCACTACAATTACAGATGTACGCCACCTCGCCCAGTAAATGGCTTTATTTCTTAAGCGTCTTTCTCATGGTAGTGTTCATGCTAGGTGATGGAAATTCAGTGGAGACCACCCCAGGAGTCCTTCCTCAAGGGACTTAGACTATAGAGGGGAAAGTACACCAACAGTCACAACACAGAGGGACAGGTCCACCAGAGGGTTAGAACACATGCTGTAGAAGCTGGAGGGAGAGGCGCCCGAGCAGGTCATGGGGCAGGATGAGGGAAGCTTTCCTAGAGGAAGTGAACTCATCATGGAGTCATCGCCATAGCCACCTTCATTATCACCATCATTGTCACCACCTCAACTGTCACTGTTGCCACCATCATCTTCACTGTCACCGTTAATGTCACAACGATGGCCAACGTCACCACAGCCAGCATTTGTTGAGCACCATCTGTGTGTCTGGCACTGTACAGAGCTCCTTGCATTGTGTCATTTCACTGTCACTGTGACCCTATGAAGGCTAGTAGTGATTCTCACTAGAAGTGAGGAGAATGAGGCTCATAAAGGTCAGACAGCTTGACCAAGGTCACACAGTGAGGACGTGCGCCCAGGCTGTCTGCTGTGGTGCCTTGTACCCACCACATACAAGGATGAGTGGGGCCTAGCCAGGTGGACTGGGTCAGGCAGGGGACAGGGAGCATTCCAGGGAGAGAGGGATGCAAGCACAGGGGCCCAGATGAGGGAGAGCTGGGGGCAGTTGAGGACCCAAAGAAGTTCTTTGTGGCTAGAGTGAAGGGTGAGGGATGATTTTGGAGGGTGGGGCAGGGTCCAATCCTACAAGTTCTGGTTGGCCTTGTCTAGCATTGGGGTTCATCTTGGTAGCAACAGGAAGAAGTTATGGAAGGGCTTTCATTTGGAGGGGCCATGACTGATTTGTGCTACAGAAGGATCACCCTGGCTGCTCAGTAGACAGTGGAGTTGAGAAAGGGGAGAGTGAGGTGGGGAGACAGCATTGGGGTGATGTGTCTATTCCATCTCATATAGGGGCTAGCAGAGAAAAGATGCCCTTCACCCTTGTATATGGAACCATTTTTAGAGTCCCTTGTAGGCATTTATTTCCACAAATACCTACAGGATGAAAATTGAAATTGGGGAGGTAGAGTTCACACTCTCTTTTCTCAACTGCCTCTTCCTTTGAGACTCCAGATCTGTGCTGATTTGCCCAATAGCTTTCTAGAATAGTGTGTTAGTCAGCTTTCCATTACTGTAACAAAATACCTGAGATAATCAACTCAAAAGGAAGAAAGGTTTATTTTGGCTCACAGTTCCAGAGGTTTCAGTCCATGGGTGTTGTGGCAGCATAGTGCATCATGGTGGGAGCACATGGTGGAGGAGCCCTGTTTGCCTCATGGTGGCCAGGAAGGAGAGAGAGACAGGAAAATATCCTCTTTAAAGGTATGCCCCCAGTGACCTAACTTCCTTCTTCTAGCCCCACCTCTTAAAGGTTCTGCTACCTCCCAGTAGTGCCACAGGCTTGGAACCAAGCCTTCAGTACATGGGCCTCTGAGGGACATTCAAGAACCAAACTCTAGCAGACAACTTACACATTAAGTTAGACTTGTGCTTCCTAATGAGTCAACCCTTTTTGAAGACTGACCTTGTAGAACACAGTTCAGAAAGGTTTGGATCCGAGTCCTCCCCTAAGTGTTCCTGGGCTGTGGCCACTTGATCCTCAAGCCTGAGCCTGTGGTTCAGGGATGGTGCAGTGAGTCTGAGCCACCCCTCTGAAAGCTGAGAATCTGATGCGGAGGCTCCAGGGCAGGAGATGTCTCCCGGGGCATCCTGCCCCAGGGAGTTTATACTCTTCTCTGAACCCCTGTAGAAACCCTGGCTTTAACTAAGAGGCCAAATTAAGCTGGTTAGTCCCAGACTCCCTGCTGCTGTCCCTCTTCCCGAGAGGTTGCAACTGAACTTTTGTGGAGCACGAGGTTACCGTGTGCATTGCTGAGGACCATGCTGCTATGCTGCAATGAGTAGGTCAGAATACCGGCTCCACCAACCTGGCATTGATGGTGAATAGGCCACAAGATGGGGGAGGACAGGAGGCATGAGAAAAGGGGGACAGCTCCCAAAGTCTGTGCTGAGAAGGTTTTCTGGGTGCTTGGATGGACATCCACCTGTAGGTTGGTTTCAGGAGTCTTTTGGCCACTTCTTGTATGTCTTGAAATTTCCTGTTATTTTGCTCTTGATAATTTTGAGGCAGCGCTAATGAGTTGGGGGTCAGGAATTCTGGATCCTTGGCCTGATTGCATCACCAGCTCACTGGGTAATATTTGGTCTGTCTCTTCCCTTCTCTGGGCCTTACTCCCTTTTTACCATTAGCCTTAGATGTCCCTGGAAGCCCCTTCCAGCTGAGTTGCGCTGCAGTCCTCTAGAGTTTCTGTTATCCTAGCAACACACAGTAAATCGGTACCCCAGACAGGTGGGTAGATGGTTCTGAGTCTGATCTCTGCCCCACTCCTGGGTGGGTCGTACATTAGGGGCCTGAGACCTCAAGGCAGACCTGGAAGCCTGGAACACATTCAGATGTCGCAGATGGAGGATTTTTCTGCTTCAATTATCTTCTTTGCAGGTTTTGAGTTTTCAGACAGGGTTGGCAGCTTGGCTGAGCCACAGTAACCATTTCCGAGCTGGCTGGAGGCATGAGTGGAGGACCTCAGGGTGGAAAATCTGTTCTTCTCCTTCTAGTATCAAGAGTCTAAATGATTCCAAGTACAGAGAAACAACCTCTCTTGGAGTTCCTTATGGTCAGCCCTATGAAACCCTTGCACCTGTTCACCCTGCAAAGCATGAGGTGTCTGAAGTATTTAAATGGTTGAGTTTACTGATTAATTTCTCCCCAGCCCTATTCCTGGACCTTAGGTGGCTGCCATTGGAGTGGGAGCGACTGATGTGGGATCAGTCCCCTTAGCCCAGCAGATATTCTCTCCCTGTGATGGAGAGCCAAGGAGCCTGGCACAGGAGCCTGTGTTGTGTTCTACCTTCATTATTAAGTTAACTGTGTGTATTTTGGTTATTCTTCAGTTTCCATTTTTTATTCCTTGATAAATCCATTAGTGCAGTATCCTGGATGACCATGGTTGCTTGTTGACAACACCCAATAGGTTTTGTCAGATGACTTCTCTTGTTCCCAGCCCCTGGTGAATTTCTCACAGCTGGGTGGAACATTAAATGTTATTGGCCCCTTTGGAAATCTGCTCTGTGCCTCCCCTTTCTGCAACGACCACCTTGAAGGTGGTGGATGCTCTGGGCCACTCTGGGACCTTTTTCCTCTGTTTACCCCAAACCCTAGAGTACTGGAGATGGGGCTTTGTGTTTGCAGCTGCCTCTGCTTGCCTGTGATCATCCTTGCCCAGGTAGAGGTTCCATCTCTCATTTGCAACCTGGCTTTTGCCTCCAGTCTCTTGCATTTTCTGGGGAGATTTAATTGAAGCCAAGTGGACATATTTTTTAAACACTAACAGAGCTATCTGGACATAGCAGCATAGTTACTAGGCAAAACAAACACTGCTCCCTTCTGTGCCCCAGAAATCCTGACGCCCATGTGTCATCCGTCCTCTCCAGGCCAAGTGGGAGATAGACATTTGAGGACAGTGGGGAGATGCTGAGGCTGTGGACAGGCCACATGTGTGCCAGCAGAGACCTTGTGAATACCTGTCTCTTCCCAACTTCCAGCATCTATCATCCTTTGTAGGAACCAGACTACTAAACTTAATTTTTCTCACCTTGCAGAGTAATAAAGGGCTCACTCTGGAACATCATTTAATGTGAGATTAAATGAGTGACAGCATCATTTAATGTCTCTGATCATTTGTGAGCAGAAAGATGGGGACATCAGTGCTGGTTGATACCTGATGTGCCGAGGCAGCTGGTCAGGAGACCGTGCTATGGCTGGCTTCTTGCCTTCTCTGGCCCTCTGACTGCTTGGGTACAGAAACCAGGCCAAATGCCTGGGGAACATTTTGCTTTTTGTTGTGCAAAGGAGAGAATTAGAAAGTCAAATGCTGCTCTGGATTAGGAGCCAAGAGAAGGGGGCAGGGAGGCTAGGAGGCCTTGAGGAGGCTCAGCCGCACTTCTGGGCCTTGCCCACCCCAAGACTGCTACAAGCTGGAGAAGGGTGGCCAGGAGCCTGTAGCTCTGCAACTCCTTCCCGCTTCTCTAGTGTGACCCCTCTGCCTGGGCCTGGCTGGGGGAACTCTGGGCGTATGAAGCCAACCAGAGGGAGATGGATTGAAAAAGAGCCAGCCTGAGAAGGGCACGCTGCATGCCAGGCGGAGGAGAGGGCTGTGCCAAGTGAAAGGTCTCTGGAGTGTTGGTTATGTCTCACTTTCTACAATAACACCTCGTTTATTTGGCATTATCAGAGAATGAGCTGTTCCTGTCAAGTGACTTCCAAAGATCTGAAGCTCCTCCCGCCAAAATTGTGCAAGGCGCTATTTGTGTGTCAAACTTTTAAAATTCTTCTTAATGGTGGTAAGATGCACATAAAATTCTTATCCATTCTGAGGGGTACAGTTCAGCAGTGTTAAGGACATTCACGTTGTTGTGTGGCTATGGGCACCATCCATCTCCAGATCTTTTTCATCCTCCCAAACTGTAACTTTGTCTCCATAAACACTTAACTCCCCACCTACCTCACCCTCTATCCCCTGGCAACAACCATTCTACTTTCTGCCTCTATGAATTTGGCTACTGCAGTTACCTCATACAAGTGTAATCCTACAGTATTTGTTCTTTTGTGACTGGTGTCTTTCACTCAGCAGAGGGTCTTCCAGGTTCCTCCTCCTTGTGGCCTGTGTCAGAATCACCTTACCTTTGAAGACCCAGTAATAGTCCATTGTGTGGATGTACCATCTTTGGTTTATCCATTTATTAGCCCACGGATATTGGCTCTTGTGAATAACACTGCTAAGAACATAGACGTCCACAAGCTTTCTTTTAAAATAACTCTTTAGAAATATTTTTTATGTTTTGGAAGTCTGTTCATTTAAAAACGTTCAGAAAATGTGGGCAAGTTAAAAGAAAATCACCCATTACCCCATTATTTGGGGAAACTTCTGCATTTTGGCATACAGGTTGAGCATCTCTAATTCAAAAATCTGAAATCTGAAATGCTCCAAAAATGGATGTTATTTGAGTGCCATTATGATGCCACAAGTGGAAAACTCCATACCTGACTCCATATGATTGGCCATAGTTAAAATGCAGGTGCATGAAAGGTATTATATAAAATTACCTTCAGTGTTGGATAAGGAGTACTTACAGCATACATCAATTTCGTGTTTAGACTTGGGTCCTGTCCCTGAGACATCTAGTCTCAAAATCTGAAAAAAATTTAGAAATTCAAAAACACTTCTAGTCCCAAGCATTTCAGATACAGGATACTCTGCCTGTATACACTTCTGTTTTACCTTTTAATATGTATACATGCGCGCGCGCACACACACACATATTTGGTTTCTAAAACCAGGATTTTATTGACTTCAAATATGAGCTATTTTCAAACCTGCATTGTTTAACTTGCTGTTAACTCAGCTCGCTTGTGGCAACATCATTTGCATGACTGCTTAGCACTTTAGTGCATAACTGTAACCACATTCTAACAAGTTTCCCACTGTCAGGTCTGAAAGTTGATTTTTTTTTTTTTTTAATCACCAACAACACAGGGAAGTGCATCCCTGCACCTAAACCTCTTGTGTATGTTTAGTTCAGTTTTTGGGGCTGGATTCTTACAACCGCAGTTGATGGAGCAGAGAGTATATACATTTAAAAATCTTTTGAATCTTTTACACATATAGGCAAATTGCTTGTCAGGTATGTTTTCCTTTTGCTTTTTTGAAAGGTAGCACTAGAGTGTAGCAATTTTCCTCTAACTTCACCGACTGTATATTATTTAACAATATCTTTGCCAATTTGAATGGTAAGAAATGGTGTCTTGTCTTTAGAAATGTGCATTTCTGTGAGAATTTTTAAGATGTCTGTTACCCATTTGTCTTCCTTTTGGGGGGAATTGCTTACTCATGACCTTGATGTATTTTTTTCCATTGAGGGATTAATATCTTGTTGTTCATGTGTGAGAATTCTTTGCTTAATGAGGATAGAAATTAATCACTTGTAAGCAATTTCTCCCCAATTTGTCCTTTGTCTCTTTGTTTTGCTTTGTATGCTTATTGATGTAAAAAAAAAAAAAGCCTCTTATTTTAACATAGAGGCATTTCTAAAGGTTTCCTTGTAAATTCTGCCTTTGGTGTCATTCTCAGCAATGCTTACTTCTCTAAATGTTAGCAATGTGCATCTACATTTTAATTTATTCCAGCACTTCTATACTTCATTTTTCATACTTAAATTTTGAATCCACTCCTAAAATGATCTGAAATCTAATAGCTGACCTCGTTTGACCTTCACCTACTGGTTTCAAGCACTCCCCTTCTCATAGGTTAAATCTCAGATATTCTTGGGTCTGTTTCTGGAGTTCTTTCTATCCAATGATATGAATCTTTGTTCTTTTGCCCATACCACACTGTTTTAATATTTTAATTATTTCAGGGCATGAATCCCATGGTTACAAAATTTCTTGGCTGTTCTCTTGCAATTTTGTTTCCAAATGAACTTTAGAATGATTTAGTCAACTTAAAAAAAAATAATTCCTCTGTGATTCTGATCGAAATGACATCAAGTTTATACATCAGTGTTGAAGGAATTGGAATATTTACAATTTTGAATCTTTTCATCAAGAACTTCATTATCCACGTGGTTATTGTGTAGGTCTCTATATGTTTCTTAAGTTGATACATGGGCATTTTAAATTATTTTCAGCCACAAGAAATGATTTTCCAGTATATTTTTTGCTTTTGGTCTATAAGAAAGAAATTGCTTTGCATGTTTTATTAAGTAACTGACCTGCTCACTGAACTGAGGGCTGTCTTCTTGGATTTCATGGTTGATCTTCATAGCATCTTCAGTAATGATAATTCTGTCTTCCTTTCTAGCGTTTCTGCTATTCATTCTCTTTTCTTGTCTTGTTGCATTGGCTGCACTATCTAAAACAATTTTAAATAGTAGGAATAATACTAGGTATCCTTATCTTAATTCTGACTTGAATGGGAGTGTCTGATGTTTCAGATTTTTCTATGAGCGGTGTTAAATGCAGTCTAATCTTATTTTGATGTTTCAGAGGCATTGCTAATGTATAATTTAATTCTGCCATACAGTCATATGGTCAGGAACAAATGGGTGTTACATATCTATTTAATTTGTGGGTTTGAAACCTTTGTTTTTCTCTCACACGTATTCTCTCTGTTTTGCACTATTCATTTCCTGAAACTTCCTTGTAACTCTTCTCTTGCTCACAAGTTGTCTGTTATCAATTATTTCTGCTTCCAAAGTTATCCTTTCCCTCCTTTTTCTTTTCTTAAACTATTGTGTTAATTGAAGCCATAATTCACACACATGAAAAACATTTCAAACACTACAAAACTTAAAATGCACAAGCCAAAAGGCAAAAGCTGCTATAAAATATAAACCTCCCTCCTCCACCAAATTTTCACCCTGGAAAATGTAACATTTTGTATCCTTCTAGATACAAGAAATGCATATGCCAGGACAGATACAAATATGTATCTTTGTATTTTTTTGGACAAATAGAATCACACTACAAGCATAGTTAAGGGTTGTTGTTGTTGTCGTGCGCCTCCCCCACCCCTTACTATCTTACTAAATACACGCAATATAATTTATTCAAACACTCCCCTATGTACTTAGGTTTTTCCTGGTCTTTTCCTATAACAAAAACAGTGGCAAGTGGACATCTATATAAATATAAGACTTTGTTCTTCTTTTCTAATTTTCTGCTCTTAATCTATTTGCTCCGACTGTCCCAAGAAAGGAAAATAGATGGACTTTTAAAAGCTAAATGTAAACTAAGAATAAATAGGTTCTTGAGTTTGAGGATAGATGATCCCTTCCACTGCCATTCCCAGATATGAGGGTGATGCCAGCTGCCTGTGTGACCTGTATCCTCCATAGTTGCTGCTTATTTATTCTGACTTTCATTAGCATCATGTAGAGGCTTATTGAACCTTGCCGGGCAGTGCAGAGTCCCCAGTGATTCCCATAGTATGGTGCTCTGGGAGGTGCCTGTGTATTCAGGAGAGTGGTCTTCACAGTGAGCTGAGTTGCAGGCTATGGGGGATCCGAAGGGACAAGCAAATGACTTATAGACCTTATGAAATGTATCTTGCAGGGTAGCCTGGAGGAGGTAGAAACAGAGAAAGGTAGAAACAGAGAGGCTGGTGGATCCAAAGCCTCAGGCAGGAATCTTTTTTTTTTTTTTAAATATTTTTTTAGTTGTAGATGGACACAATGTCTTTATTTTATTGCTTTGTATGTGGTGCTGGGGATCGAACCCAGGGCCTCACGCATGCGAGGCAAGCGCTCTACCGCTGAGCTACAATCCCAGCCTCAGGCAGGAATCTTATCCGCAAGGTTCTTGTGGTACCAGGCTCAGCCAGAAGCTGTCCTCAGAGGACCTGGACTGAAACAGGACACGGGATAATACTGAATGTTTCCAGCTACCCCTGTGCATGCAAAAAATTAGCATCCCCGGATACTGGAATGTGAAACAGAGAGGTCGATGAGATGCTGCTGAAATGTAAGTTGTAGAGAGATTGTCATTTTTAGAGATGAGCAGTGTTTTTCTCATTTTTTCCCTCTGCAGGAAAGCCTTTTCTTTTAACCTGCAATATGCATTTTCTTTCTGATTCCAAAAGCCATGTGTGTTAATTTTAGAAATTTTAAGAAAATACAGAAAAACACAAAGGAAAAATCTGAAATCTTTCCATCTAAAGAAAAATATTGATAACATTTTGGCATTCATTCTTCTACTATTTTTCCCTATTCTTTTTACATGAATTTTTTTAATGAAGTGGAATTATACACACTGTTTTGTATATATCATCACGAGCCAGGGAAAAGATCCAGGTTCAAAACTCAAAATACAGTTTCTACGGAATACATATTGCTTTCACACCATTGTAAAGTTGAAAGAGCATAATAAGTTGGGTACTGCGTGTAGTTTTTCCCAGTGTGGTGTTCCCATTTTAATTTTATTTGTGGATTTTTCTTTAAATCTAAAGTTTTTTTTAATCCAGAAGTTAGTTTTATGTTATCATATCAGTATCTTCATGGGTTTAGCATTTGTCATTCTGCCAGGCTCAAACTTTCTCCAGCCAACCCCTTCTAGTTTATGCTGCTCCCCCTCTCAGGAGGGTCTTCCCTGCCAGTTTCTCACTGTTGGGATCTCCTAGTTATACTTAAGAATCCATCTCAAATTCCTTCCTTTCAAAACCTCCTGGATTCTCTAGAGTCAGACATTTTATCCCCATGAAATTCTTTTTTTTTTTTTTTTTTTTTGGCCTGGAATATGCTCAGACCTTACTTGGGACATGTATTGTTATGATCATGTAGACTGATTGCTGTCTGAGGGCTGGGACTGTCTTCCGTGTCTGTGACCTTAGCATCGTTCAACTCAATGCTTGGCACATAGTGGGTCCTCAATAAATATTTGCTGGATTGAAACAGATGGAATTCAGGTGGACCAAAGGATCAGGTCCAGTTCAGGGGGTTGGTTGGTGAGGCCTAGAAGGAAGAGTACACATGGGCTACTGTTAATTCCTTACCCGATTACAGAATTCTCCATATTGTTGGTAGTGTGAGTCCCAAAGAGGAACTTGTTGCTCCAAAGAATCACATTCTTGTGGTTATGGCATCGTTGGCTTTCTGCATCAGTCATTGCCAACTCCATGACATCTGACACTCTTGGCAAGAGGCCTGGTCCTTGGGACACTGTTATGAGCAAACACAGTGACTGAGGAGCAGGCCAGCCGTGTCTAATCCAGCCCAGGACCCATGACAGCAGCCCAGTGAGGTGTGTGGAGAATTAGCCTTATCTTACTTAACACGGCACAAGCCAGTATTTCACCATGAGCCCTGGCTGGGTGAGAAGCATGGGCAGACCCAGCCCTGTAAGACCTTGAGATCCTGCTTTGCATTTTTGATGGCGTTTTGTGACCTGTGCCTAAAATATAAGAGGAAATGAACATGACTGGGTGCTCAGCTTCATTAGTCATTGGGGAAATGCATATTAAAGCCATAAGGTACTACCAGAGTGCCTGAAATGAAAAAAAGATGATATGGAGCTTTGGTGAAATACTTGCTGGCAGGAATATAAAGTGGTACCATTTTTTTTTTTCGGTACTAAGGATTGAACCCAGGGCCACTTTACCACTGAGCTATACTCCTAGTCTTTTTCACTGTTTTAGTTTGAGACAAGGTCTTGCTAAGTTGCTGAGGGTCTTGCTAAGTGGCTGGGGCTGGCCTTGACCGTATAATCCTCCTGCCTTAGCCTCCCGAGCTGCTGGGGTTACAGGCATGTGCTACCAGGCCCAGGTGGCACAACCATTTTGGAAAAATATTTCGGAAATATCTATCAATGACCCAAGACCAATCCTAGGTGTATACTTACCAGCAATGGATATATGTGCTTCCCAAGAGACATATATTGGACCGTTCATAGCAACACTGCTTGCAATAGCTCCAAACTGGACACTAGCCACAAATGCCCATCAACAACAGAATAGAAAAATAAGTTGTGGTGCATCATTTGGTGGAATGCCAGACAAGAGAAAGTATGAGTCATCTAAATGTATGTGTAGCAACAGGCTAAACCTCACAAACAGATTGTAGAGTAAAAGAAGCCAGGCTGATGGTTCTTCCATTTATGTCACGTGTAAAAACAGGCACAGCTCATGTGTGCTGTGTTGGGATGTTGGTTGCCTGTGTTGGGTGGGAGGTAGTGGTTTTGAGTGGAGTGGCATGAGGGGGCTTCTGGCAGCCATAGGTTCTTGGTTTGGGTATGGGACCTAGTGTCTTACACATGCTAGTCAGTGCTCTACCATAGAGCTACGCTGAACTACAAGCCCCCAAGTTTCTACTTCTTGAACTGGATGTTAATTTACAGGGTTATGTTCGGTGGATGAAATTCCACGAGCAGTTTTATAAACAATTTTCTGACAAAATTTATGCCAGTCAAAAATTAAAAGTAGTGGATAGGATCTATACCCCATAGAAGAGAAAGCAAGGTCTTGAATACGTATTTGTATATCCATCATTCATGGCAGCCCTGTTCTTAGTAACCAAGAGGTAGTAGCAACCCAGTCCATGGGCAGATGAATGTATAAACCCAGTGTGGTATAGACACACAGTGGAATATCATTTAGACTTAAAAAAGAAGGAAATTCTGACATATAGATGTCATAAAGCTCACTTCTTGAGAACAAAAGAGAACAAATGTGTGATTCCATTTATATGAATTGGCTAGAGTAGGCAAAGTTATGGAGAAAGAAGGGGGTTGCCAGGGGTTGAGGGGCAGGGATTGGGAATGGGAAGTTACTGTTTAATGGAAGGTACAGTGTTTCATTTTGGGAAGATGGAAGTGTTCTGTGGGTGGATGGTGGTGACAGTTGCACACCAGTGTGGAATGTACTTAACGTCACTGAATTATACATTTAGCAATGGTTAAGGTGGTTTTGTTGTGTGTATTTTACCATAATAAAAATATAGATGAGCTGGGCATGGTGGCCACGCCTGTAATCTCAGCTATTTGGAAGGCTGAGGCAGGAGGATCACAAGTTTGAGGCCAGCCTGAGCAACTTAATGAGACCTAGGTCTTAAAAGAAAATTTAATTTGGGGCTGAGGTTGTGGCTGAGTGGCAGAGCGCTTGCCTCGCATGTGTGAGGCACTGAGTTCGATCCTCAGCACCACATAAAAATAAGTAAACCAAATAAAGACACTGTGTCCATGTATAAAAAATATTTAAAAAAAAAATTTAATTTAATTTGAAAAGAGCGGGGGCCTGGTGTGATGGCACATGCCTATAATCCCAGAGACTCAGAAAGCTGAGGCAGGAGGATTGCAAGCTCAAGACTAGCCTGGGAAACTCAGCAAAACCGTGTTTCAAAATGAAAACTAAAAAGGACTAAGGGTCTAGCTCAATGGTGAAGCACCCCTGGGTTCAGTCCCCAGTACTGGGGAAAAAAATAAAGAAAGGATATTTGCAAATACCAACACACACACACACACACACACACACACACACACACACACACGTAGAGGAAAGTACAGAACTGGCTGTGCATCAGGACCAGAGAGAAGCTCTGACAGAATAGTGCTGGGGAGCCCAGGATGGGAGCTGTGAGGACAGAGGGCCTGGGAAGTGTGGAGAGGACCCACCCTGACCCTGGAGGTGACCATAGGGTGAGCCCTGCCAGGCCAGTGGGCTGACATGTAGAGCTTGGTGCCTTGGAGGGTGCCCGTGCCAGTTGCAATGAGAGTCCCCTCTCTGGCTGGCACATGTGGGCCAAATGTTCAACACCATGACACCCTGCCCTGCCCGTTTTCTGAACTCACACACCATTCCCTCCTGGTCCTGAACGGGGGTGGGGGGTGGGGGGGTGACTCGATCTGCGGATGGATGGGCAGATTTCTCTTAAGGCCTTTATTCTGCACAGTGAGAAGCTGGGACTACAGTCCTAAGCTGACAGCCAGGGGCCTGCTGCTTGCAGAACATTTCAGAGTCAAATTCCTCAACACTTAGAGGGTATTGCTGTGCCAGGCCAGGCTCTGGGTGGCAGCCAGTGCCTCAAAGTGGGGAGGGACAGGGTGACCTATGGCTGGGCCTCACTGAGGGAACAGAGGCCCTGCTCGCTACATGGGGTCAGTGAGAGACCTATCCCCATAGGGAACCAGGTGTTTGTTTGGAATATCCCTGTCGGAATGGGAAGGCTGGTGGTTCACTATCTTACCCGCAGGGACACTCCCAGAGAAGCTGCCCTTTGACACCTGGCCTTTAGGGAAAGCCAGGAAGATGGCTGTGTACTGGACCTGGGCTTCCAGGGCCAGCCTTATTGGGTCAGCTCAGGCTGCCCTGGCTAGGAAAGCTGGCTCCCCTCCCCACCATCCTTGGCCACCCCAAGCTATTTCTTCAGCAGCCAGTCACCTCCCCATGCCTTTTCTGAAGGCATTTGGGGCCTAGTGTGTGTGAATGGTGGCCCTGAAAGGCTTCAGAACATTTGGGGCTAAGAATAAAATGCTCCCAGGCAGCAGGTGGATATCGTAGGAGGCATTAATCTAGAATAATCTTTCCTGTTGAGATGGTTTTGTTTTAAATCTATTAAGGCGTGGGAGTTCTTCAGTGTTCGTGATATTATCCCCGGCTGCTGTGGGAGAGCCGAGTGGGCAGTGGCTCCACACTGAGAAAAGGGATTTGCTCCTCAAAGGAGTTTGGTTCCTTGGGATTTGCTCACTTGTGTGCTATTCTCCCCACCTCCTCTCTTTCTCCTTCCCTCTGTCTTTCCCCACAGTGTTGATAGAGAACAGCCAGCTCATTGCTGGTTCTTTAGGAACTGTGGGAACCCTCTCCTTCCTCAAACTGCAAGTTGGGTAGAAAAGGAGGCAGCCCAGAGATGGAGGGCAGGGGGAGAGGGAGGAAGAGGTGAATGGTGGTGGGCGGACGTCCCCAGTGTTCTGATTAGAGGAGTGGGAGTGGGAGAACCAAGAGATAGTCTCAACCAGACATTCCTGGCTGGGTCAGCATCACCTGGGAACTTATACCCAGGTGGATTCTTGGGGCCCCCTCCCAGATCTACTGAGCGAGAATATGCATTTGGACAAGATTCTCCAGGTGACTTATATGCATGTTGAAGTTTGAGAACCCCTGAATAGGCCTGGACATGGGAACTGACTTGCCTGTGGTCATACAGGTAGTTAATTGCCCAGATGGGACTTTTCATTCACTACCTTACCTGCTCTGTAGGTGAGATGGTGCAGTAATACCTGACTTTTGGTGCTGAGGATCTCTGCCTGGGTGAATTAATTTGCAGTTTACATCTTGCAAAGCAGATTTTTTTTTTTCTTTCCAGTACTGGGGATTGAACCCAGGGCCTCTTGCATGCAGGTACTCTTCCACAGAGCTCACTGAGGTACATCCTCAGCCCCTTAGGGGAAGAAGTTTTACTTGAGCTATTATCATGGAAAGGTGGTAGAATTGTGAAGTTGCAGACCTGCTTCAGAGTTAGCACTCGGAGCTGAATAACCTGAATGCTGTGGGTTTGGTTCTGACCACTTATTTGCCATCTATCTGGTAACTGGCATTTCAAAACATTTTAGTTTCTCTTTCTTCTCCTTCTCCTTCTGTACCCCCTCTCCTCCTTCCTCTTCCTCCTCCTCCTTCAATTTCTCCTCCCCTTCTTCCTCCTCCTGGCATCGGATCTATGAGCTACACCTCCAGCCCTATTTATTTTCTCTTTTGAGACACGATGTTGCTAAATTGTCCAGGCCGGCCTTGAACTTATGATCCTCCTGCCTCAGCCTCCCAAGTGGTTGAGAATACAGGTGTGCACCATTGCACCCTGGTTCAGAGCATTTTCTTGTATCAGTTATCATCCTCATCATCACCCTCACAGCAATGATTCGTTATGGCCGGAGTGTGCACCTCATGCTAAACACTTAATTCTCTCATTTGTTACACTATCCACAAACTGATTGCATTTAGAGCTGAAGAAAAGGAGGCTCAGAAAGATAAGTAACTCCTCATGGTCACGCATCTAGATGAAAGAAGAGATGGAGTTTGGATGCAGGTCGGAATTTAGGTAAAACTCTATACAGTTTATATTTGTGACACCCTCCAAATTCCATGATTCTGGGGAGAAGTGATCCTTTAAGTGCCAAATATGTTTAGCTATTATTACCATATGTTAAAGTGTTTTGAGACATTTCATAATACAAACACTAATGTCTGTGTCAGTTTAAGTTTCCATATGCATTTTAATTGTATTTTAATTAAAGACTGAAGTGGAAATTCACTCAGTTGAGAGAAAAGAATCTTAGACACACAGACTAAATGTGATTTGTGCCGTTACAAAAAAAAAAGTGAAGGACGTGTGTGCATACTCACTTTTTGGTTATGACTGTTTCCAGATTATCCTTTTTAAGAGCCACGGGGTTAGACTCCCGGCTCATTTAGCTGGGAATGAGGCAGGGGGCTGTGTAGACACACCCAGGGTGTGGCTTTTCTGACTTCTTCACAGGTTGGGATCATTTTGATGATGGATGTGTTATGTTTTTAGCCTATGGTAAGCAGTGGCCAGCAAACTTTGGTCCATGGGCAGAATCCTGCCAGCCACCTAATTTTGTGAATAAAGTGTTCTGGGCAGGCACACAGCCACACCATTTGTTTACCTACTGTCATGGCTGCTTTCACAGTGCAGTGGCAGGGTTGCATCATTGTGATCATTGTGATAAAATGATGCCCTCAAAACCAAAACCATTTACTATCTGGTCCTTTACAGCAAAAGGTTTGCCAAACCCTGACCTAATCTCACCTTTTGGATAATGGCTCCTAAATTGTCTTTCTGTGCTATGTCATAAATAATGAAACCTTCACCAATTCACTGGCTCACTCATTCCAAAGTGTTCCAAAGTGAACAAAGGTGGTTTGTTCATAGTGGTAAGGAATCTTAGCTCAGAGACTAAAGATTGTAGAGCTGGGCACAGTGCTTTATACCTGTAATCCCAGTGGCTTGGGAGGCTGAGGCAGGAGAATGGCAAGTTTGAGGCCAGCCTCAGTGATTTAACAAATCCCTCAGCAACTTAGCAAGACCTTGTCTAAAATAAGAATAAAAAAGGCTGGGGATATGGCTCAGTGGTTAAGCGCCCCTGTGTTCAATCCCTGGTACCAAAAAAAAAAAAAAAAGGTTGTAGGCTTGGTACAAAGAAATATGCAGTGAACTCTTACAGATCAGGACTTTTGGCTGCAAATGACAGAGTCTCTTAATTCAAGCAGAAATGGCTGCACTGAAGAGTGTAAATGACTCTCAGAATTGCTGGGAGGACTGAAGAGAAGCTAGGCTGAGCTTTCAGGAAGAAACTTTTCCAAACCACTTGAAAACAAGCCCAAGGACTGCCAACAGTCAGGAAGTTACAGGCAGGGGGGCCATTGCTTCTAGCTTCCAAGCCTGGCTCCAGGCACAGCCAACCCATGAAAGGACACCTCACACCTGGCTCTGTCCTCACTCAACCACATCAAAGCCTGAGTGGCAGAGCCCAAATCACATACAAAGCCTAGCTGCAAGGGAGTCTGGGAGGGATTTTCTCCTTCAGTGGGTGTTGATCAGATAATCCATAGTCACTATCATGGTCATTTTGTCTTGGAAGATAGATATAGAATGTTTAACTCATTTACTTTTTGCATTAAAGTTTGAGCACTTAAAACATAATTCAGTAAACACAGCAAATAAAACTGGCTCAGAGTTCCCAAGAAAGCAGCTCTTGTGTAGTGTGGGAGACATTTTCAGATTGATCTCCAAATCCTGCCCATTTACTCTTCAAGGTCCCAGGGCCACTCCTCCTGGAAACCTTCCCAGGGCTGGTGGTCATCTCCCTGTCCTTTGTACCCTCAGAATACTTTATTTGTGCACTGTCCAACAAGTTGGTATATTCTCCTTCAGGTAATAGTTATAAGTCTTACAGGTTTATCTTCCATGTATTTCTTTTTGACTTTTTTTGTTTGTTTGTTTTTTGATACTGGGGTTGAACCTAGGGGTGCTTAACCACTGAGCCATATCTCTAGCCCTTTTATTTTTTTTTATTTTGAGACAGGGTCTTGCTAAGTTCAATTTAGGGACCTCCTAAATTGCTGAGGCTGCCTTTGAACTTTTGATCCTCCTGCCTCAGCCTCCTGAGTCACTGGAATTACAAGCATGTGCCTCTATGCCTGGCTTCTTTTTGGGCTTTTTAAAAATAAGAGAATATTGCTGATACATTTGACGTACCTTTCATTCTCCTGCTTAGTTCCATTCAATTCTTTTTCAATTTATCTTTCCATATTTTTCTGCTTTTGGTACATATATTTATCCATGCATGCAAAATGCTATTTTTTTTTTTGGCAGGAGGGGGGTACCAGGGATTGAACTCAGGGGCATTTGATCACTAAGCCACATTTTTAGCCCTATTTTATATTTTACTTAGAGACAGGGTCTCACTGAGTTGCTTAGTGCCTCACTTTTTGCTGAGGCTGGCTTTGAACTTGTGATCCTCCTGTTGAGCCTCCAGAGCCACTGGGATTACAGTCATGTGCCCCTATGCCCAGCCACAAAGTGCTTTTTTTTTTTGGTACCAGGGATTGAACTCAGGGGTACTCAACCACTGAGCCACATCCCCAGTTCTATTTTGTGTTTTATGTAGAGATGGGGTCTCACTGAGTTGCTTAGCACCTCGTCATTGCTGAGGCTGGCTTTGAACTCACAATTCTCCTGTCTCAGCCTCCCTAAGTGCTGGGATTATAGGCTTGCGCCACCGTGCCTGGATACAAAGTGCTATTTTCAAAGTTAATGAATTTACCCAAATATTGTCTCATCAGATGTATTATTCTGCAATTTGCTGTTTTTGAGATGGCTTTATATTACTACATAGAACTTTACTTCATATTAAGGTATGTGATTATTTAAATAAGATACAATTTATCCACTTCCTGTTGAGGACTCTTGAGCCTTTCCCCCAGTTTTTCTTATTTCAAACATTGTTGCAACCAGCAGCCTTCTGTGTGTCTCCTGGGGCCAAGTGTACGATTTCTCCAGAAGTCTAATATTTAGTCATCTCCAGCTTTGCTAGATACTGTTATCTAATTGCTATTCAAGGTGATTGAACCAATTCCTTCCAGCTCTTCATGAAAATGTCATTTCCCCCATTGTAGCTAACACTAGGTGTTGGTATTGTCAGACTTCTATATTTTTGTCAGTCTGATGGACATGTTGTTTAAATTTGCATTTGTGTTGCTGGTTTATTTGCATATGACTATTGGTGAGGTTAAGTGATCTTTTCATATGTTTATTGGCTATTTAGGTTTCCCTTTCTGTTGCATGCATATGCAGAGCTTGTGTGTGTGTGTGTGTGTGTGTGTGTTTTCTATTTGTTGTCTTTTTCTAATTTATTTATTAGAGTTCTTTATATATTCTTAGTTACAAATCCTTGTTACACTTCCTGCCATTATTTCCTCCTGGTCTTTCTGTCTCTTTCCCCTGCTGTTCTGTGTATCCTCTGGTTTTGCTTCATGTGAATGTTAGAAGGAGAGGTACCCATCAGGTGCAGCCTGACCCTGAAGATCTGTACCAGTGAGAAAACCTGAAATCCCTGTAGGTGCGTTGCTCCAGGAGGTGGGAAGAATGCATTCCATCTCCCCTTACCTCCTATGTCTTTTCTTCCATCTAAGGATATTACTTTCCTAGAACTGTGGTAACAAATTACCACAAACCAGGTGACTTCAAACAATAAAAATTTCTTTTCTATAGTTCAGGAAGCCAGAGGTCCAAAATCGAGATATCAGCAGAGCTGGTTTCTTCTGGAAGGCTCTAAGGGACAATTTGTTCCATGTCTCTCTTGCAGCTTCTGGTGACTGCTGGAAGCCCTTGGCCTGAAGATACATGATTCCAATCTCTGCCTGTGTCTTCATGTGGCCTCTGTGTGTCTGTTTCCTCCTTTTCCTGTCATCCATTGGCCTAAATCTAGGATGACCTTTGATCAGTGTCCTTAATTTCATTACATTACATTATGTTTCTAAATGAGGACACATTTACAGGAACTGGGTGTTAGGTCATGGACCTGTCATATTGAACCTACTACCCTAGTCAAGTACTATGGATCCCAGAGAACAACTAGACTAAAAGCTGTTTGTGTGTGTGTGTGTGTGTGTGTGTGTGTGTGTGTTGGGAGGGGACGAAGGAGATATCAAGGAGGAATGCTACATTCTGAGAAAGGCAGTATATTCTGGGAGGTGCAGGTCCCCAGAGCGGAGAGGCCATGCATGCTGAGCATTGTAGTTTTCCATGTGTATTGTCTATTCCAAGTCCTGAGGAAAAAGGCAGCAAGGGTTATAGGAAGATGCCCCCTTAGGTGCACAGCTCAAGGTAGGCAAAATTTTGCTGTGCCACCAACCTGATCCTTGCTGTGGAGTTGTACCAGTGACTGTCCTCTGCAGAAGGAGGCTCCATGGGCAGTGGCAGGCTGCTCTGTTAACAGGTACTCAGCTTGAACAGATCCAGCTTTGATGAGGATAAGTAGAGGGAAACCAAACAGGCCTATAGAAAAATAGCAGAACCAAGAACAAGAGGAGTGCCATTCATTGACCTTCATTATTTGTGTGTTCCATATTGGCAAGGTCACCTACTGTGTTAGTCAGTGTTTCATTGCTGTGATCTAAATACCTGACAAGGACAATTTAGAGGAGAAAAAGTTAATTTTGGTTCACAATTTCAGAGGTTTAGTTCATGGTGGGCTGACTCCATTGCTCTGGGCCGAAGGTAAGACAGATCATCATGGCGGAAAGTTGTGGCAGAGGGAAACTGCTCAGCTTATGGTGGCTGGGAAGCAGAGAGAAAAAGTAGAAGGGGCTGCAAGGAAGACGAACCCTCCAGGGTTCATCAGGAAGTGTCCCACTTCCTCTAGTCACACCCCACCTGCCTCCAGTTACCACTCAGTAAGTCTGTTCACACTAGAAGGGACTGATTAGGTCACACTCTCATTATCCAATCATTGTATTTCTGAGTATTTCTTCATTAATGTAGGAGTTTTGGGGGGTCACCACTTATATCCAAACTATGACACTCACTACAATTTATTGATAACTCCCAAATAAATACTCACAGCCCTTCCATGGTCATGCACAGTGTGTGCAGAGAGATGAAGAAATTGAGTCACCTTGCGTACACGTTCCCAGCTGGGGTTGGACAGTGCAGTACTCTTGTTTTTGTGCACATAGTGTAAACACGTTTTCTTTTCATGGCCTACTTGGTGCTCAGTTTTTCTCAGTTTGGTACTTTTATTTATTTATTTATGATTTTGCTATTTCAGATGTCCCTCAAGCATGGTACTGATGTGCTCTCTAGTGACCCTAAGTCCAAGAAGACTGTGATGTGCCTTTGGGAGAAAATACGTGTGTTAGATAAGCTTGTTTTAGTTATGAGCTATAGTGTTGTTGGCCATGAGATCAATGCTAATACACTGACAACACATATTAAATGAGGTATCTTTTAAAAAGAAACATACATAAAACAAAGTTCTGTGTTGATCTGTGTGTGGGAATGTTGTGACCAGAGCCTGGCAGGAACCTAACCCTGCCTTTTCCCTGGGAGCAGTGGATCAGTGGATCAGTATTCAGTGACCCAGTGTTCAGAGCAATCTTAGAGAATGTATGCAACTACCACAGAGAGTGAAAATCAGCTGCATCTGAAAGAACCCACTTGTGAAAATGATTATATAGTAAGATCTGGGAAAAGATGTCGGGAGATAGGCACCCTCATGTTGTAAAAAGATACTTTCTTTGTGCAACCACAGCAATCATTGCTCAGCAAAGGATGACCCGAGACTAAAAGAACAGCAGGGTAAGATGGAAATCGTGATGGAACATAGAAAAAGGGTACGAGAAAAATAAAATGTTAAGTGCAGAATCAAAATCCATAGAGCACACAGCAAGGGGCAGATTTTGTTCAAGAATATTAAAGTAGTATAACCAGTTTGATATATTTTTAATTTCTTTTTAAACAAATTGTATACGTTCTTACCTAGAAAAGGTCTGCGTGACTAGATTAAGGTATTTATGGGTAGGATAAAAGTTCCTTTAATGGGGGGAGGTGTGACTCAGTGGTAGAGTGCTTGCTTAGCATTAGCAAGGCTCTGGGGTGGATCCTCAGAACTGGAAAAAAAAGTTACTTTAAATATATATTAAATGCATCTATTTTGGTAGTGTTTAATATTTTGCAGAAAATTTATTAATGTTTTACTTGAGTTTAAAAAAGTATATATATGATAGCCAGGCACAGTGGTACACACATATAATATCAGCTACTAGGAGGCTGAAGCAGGAGGATCACAAGTTCAAGGCCACCATCTGTGAGCAACTGAGTTCCTATTTCAAAATAAAATAAAAAGGGCTGAGGATCTAGCTCAATGGTAAAGCACTTGCTAGCATGCACAAGGTCCTGGGTTTAGTCCCCAGTACCACAAATCAATCAATCAATAGAAGTGGAGATAAAAGATGATACCCTTGTAATCTTCTGGGAAACCCTCCTTCCTCCTCAATCCTCTCAGAGCTACTGGCTTCCCCTGACTTGCAGCTTTTGTCAAACTGTGCTTTCCATTTGTCTCTGGGTCCCTCTTTGGGTTCTATATCACCTGAGAGTGGTCTGTATTTCTGGAACCTGACACCTTGGGAGGTTCACTGGAGGGGTGCTCTGCATCCCCCAACCCTTACATGGATGAGTGAGCTGGCTGTGGGCATGGAACATGGAGCCAGGAGCCTGAGCACCAGGTCTACGGTGCAGTAGGAAGCCTTGGGCTCTGTAGCCTCCTGTGTACCAGCCCTGCCTTGCCAGTACCCAGCCATCCTCAGTCTGTATTCCTAGAGGGTAGGCATCAGGGTACCTGGGAAGGTACCCCGAACGTGGGAAGATGAAGAAATAATGAACTTGGACTCATTCTTTGGGGTGGGCCCACAGAAAAAGACTTTTGAGAAAGACTTTTGGGTTGGGGTGGGTACATTGGGAATGGAGGTAGGTCTGATGTGTTCTCTAAGGACTTGTAATGCTTACACATCCCCAGGGCCCCCAGGTGTGTAGCCATCCCTTCATGATTCAGTGAACTGCTTTCCTTCTCAGGAAGAAAAAGCCAGGGTCCTGGCTGAAACTGAGTCCTTGACCACATGAGGTTCCTGGAGCTGGACAGATCCCAGCTGAAATCTGGAAAGGGCGCTGATGGATCCTCTGGGGGCTCCCACTCATATGTGCAGGGGTTAATTCGAAAGCCAGCTTCACAGACACACTCAAATGGCCTCAGAAGGAAAGCAGAGGGCAGTGAGGAGCCCAGGTCTGTGCCCTGACTTGTCCCTCCACACAGGTGCAATGATACATGGCTCTGTCATCGCCTGCAGCCACAGCCCCCAGAGGGAGCAGGCTATGGCCAAGGTCTCTGGAGGCATGAAGCAGCCTTGCATGGAGCTTGCTGCTCTTGGCCCAGCCTTGGGACAAGCAGAGGATCCTATGAGTACATTGTGGCTTTCCCAAGCCTCAGAGGAGGGGACCTTGTGAACCCCTCTCTATGAACAGTCAGAGAATTTTTGTCATGAACAAAACAAACAGGAGTTGAAGAGGGAGGCTCCGGGGCAGGCTGGGTGGCCCTTTCCTTCAACCTGTCTGCGTTTGTTTGTCCAACGGGCAGATTGTGGAGGCTTCTGAGAAGCCTGGGAAGTCGCCTGTGGGTCTCATCATGCTTGGTTAACTGAAGCCTCTTGGTGCTGGCCAGGGCTCTGCTCTTGAGGAGATGGCAAGCTGTGCAGAACATCATCCACAGAGGTGAGTGGCTCTGCAGAACACTCGGAGGGAACTAGAGGGGCAGGTGCTCCCTGGTGGGTGGGTGGGTAGTGGGTTGACAGAGCCCCACTGTGGAGTTTTGATCTGCTCACCCTGCAGCTAGTGTGGCCTTAGCCAAGTCCTTTACATCACTGTGCTTTAGCTTGTCCATCTTTTGCTCCAGAAAGACAAGCTGGGTGACTTCTAGGGGTTCTCCTAGTTGTCCAATTCTGTGAACCAGTAAGAGGACAGCTGTGAGGGTGGGAGGCTTTCTTCTGAGGCCTCCTCCTCTTCCTGTTTCCCTTTCTCTTCCCACATCTCTCTAATCTCCCCCATATTTCACTTAGAAAGCTTACATCCCAAGCATGCTGGAGACAGGAGAGCTGCACAACATAGTGCTTGCCTTGGTTTGAAGACGGAGCCAGAAAATGCTCCCATCCATCACATTCTTATTGTCACTTTGGAAAGCCCCAGAAGGTCAGCTTCCAGTGGCCTCTCAATAGAGTCTGGTTTGTATTGCTTGGAGACTGTCTACCCTTTCACAGAGCTTGTGGAAAAATGCCTCTTCTCCCCAGTAAAGGTGATGAGAATGGTATCATTTTGAAGGTGGATGAGAGTAGAAGGTGGGAGCATATTCCAGTACATTCAGGTATACTTGTGGGGTTTACATATTGTTAAGCATTGAATGCATTGTTTACCTTTGATTTTTGATATCTTGTCTGCTTTCTGGAATGATTTGTAGCTGAGATACAAGGGGTGGCTTTTGATGTGAAAATGGGCATTGTGGTTCCTTGAATAGGGGGTGGGAGAGGGGCTGGGCTGGCTGGCTGGGCAGAGAAGCGCCAGGACACCCAAGGAAGCTGCACTGTGTGAAAGGGTGCTTTTAGGAAAGCCTGGATCAGACATGATGTTATAGGAAAAAACGCAGCATCGGAGGAAACAACACATGAATGGAGAGAAAGCAGAGAGACGGGCAGAGAAGCAGAGGACTTAAAACAGATTGTCACTGGGAAACAGGCAAAGGAGCTGCCCTGCTGCAGGGGCTGCTGGCTGGCTGGAAGGAAAATGAAAAGGGATGCTCTGCTTCCAGAGAAAGGGTCTTGCGTTGGTTGGGGTGGAGGTTGGTGGGAATGCTGGTGTCACCTGAAGTGGCGCCTGCATGCCTCAGAAGCACGAGGGCAGCAAATGTGCTTAGACAGAGCCACTGGCCCTTGGTCTGTGCCCAGTCAAGTGAATTGTCAAGAAGCCTCAACTGTGCAGGGCTTGTGTCCCCACTGCCTCCACCCACAAATCTTTGGAGTCCATAGTAGGGGAAAGGAAGCCTTCTTGCCCAAGACCCCCATTAGAAAGTGTTGAGATCTGCCCCCGCTTTTTGTGTCCTCCACATAGAAGCCAAGAGGGACAAGGGCCCCGTGCTGGGTCTGTAAATGGTTTCCAGTAGTGCTTGAGACCCTGGACCCTAGGGCTTGGCTACCTGACCTCAAATCCTGACTCTGCGATTTCCAAGTATGTGACCTCAGGCAGGTTACTGAGTCCCATTGCACCCCATATGTGCCTTATATGTTTTCTTATATAAAAGGGGGCAAACATTTGTACGTACCTCAAAGGGATGTGAGGATTAAGTTTGTCCTTTTTAAAAAACAGCTTTATTAGCCGGGCGCGGTGGCTCACGCTTGTAATCCCAGCACTTAGGGAGACTGAGACAGGAGAAGCCAGCCTCAGCAACAGCGAGGTGTCAAGCAACTCAGTGAGACCCTGTCTCTACATAAAACACAAAATAGGGCTGGGGATGTGGCTCAGTGGTCCAGTTCCCCTGAGTTTACTCTCCAGTACAAAAAAACCCAAAAACCAAAAAACAGCTTTATTGAGGTTTAAGTCACATACAATGTAATTCATCCATTTAAAGTATACCATTCAATGGCTTTTAGTGTATTCAGAGCTGTGCAATCAACACCACAATCAATTATCATCACTCCAGAACAATCCCTATACCCATTAACAGTATCTCCCCATTTCCTCCCACCCACCCCCTTTCCTAGCCCCAGGCCACCACCTACCTATTTTTTTCCTTTGTGAATTTGCCTATTCTGGACATTTCATATAAATGGAATCCTAGAATGAAGTGATCTTTTGTAACTGGCTTCTTTCACTTAGCATGTTTTCAGGGGTTGTACATGTTGAACATGCATCTTACTTCAGTTTTATTGATAAATAATATTCCATTGTGGAGGTATCCCACATTTTAAAAAATTCGATCACCAGTTAAGGGACATTAAGTTGTTTCCGTTTGGGGTTTTTTTACAAATCAGGCTGCTGTGGACATTTGTGTACATGTGTTTCTGTGGAGGTGTGTTTTCATTGCTCTTCCTTATGTACCAGGAGTGGAATTGCTGGGTCACATGTTCACTCTTGGCTTTCTGAAAAACCACCAGACTCTTTTCCAAAGTGGCTGCACCATTTCACATTCTCATTGGCAACGTGTGAGGGTTTTAATTTCTCCATATCCTCACTAGCACTTGTTTTCATTGATTTAAAAAAAAATTATTGCCATTTTGTTAAGTGTGAAGTGACATCTCATTGTGGTTTTGATTTGCATTTCCTCTATGGCTAATGATGCTGAGCATCTTTTCATGTACTTAACGAACATTTGTATATCTTCTTTGGAGAAATATTTGCCCATTTTTCATTGCTGAATTAGTACTTAGATGCTCTTGAAAGAAAAAAAAAAAAAACAAGTGAATGAAAGGAATGCCTTACACGTGAGAAGCACTGGGGTAGGTTACTGTTAGGGAGATTCCCAGGAATTGGCATGCCGGGCTTCTCTCTTTCCTTTGTGAAGGATTTGGGGGCTGAACATGGTGGCTTCATATTTTCTTCCAATAGTTCCCTACTTGGGGAAAGGCTGAAATATTTGCCACTCCACCAAACTCCCCTCTTTTTGTTTTGGTTTTCCCTAAATCCCCATGGTGGGGCATACCTGTTGTCCATACCTGGCTGCCTTTGGTGACAACTTCAGTGTGGCTTAGTGCAGCCAGGCATCACTTAATGACCAGGGCAAGTGCACCATTAGGCAATTTCGTCATTGTGCAAACATCCGAGAATGTTCTTACATGAGTCTGGGTGGCTTAGGTCAATCACTCAATGTGGCCTCTTGCTGCAGTCAAGAGACCTGGTAAACGTGAGATGTAGGAGGCTGCTGCATGCTGCTTTACAGCACATTTTTTTTCATAAGTAGTAGGAATATGTGTTAAAATAATAATAAAAGTATTGTATAATAAATACATAAACCAGTAACATGGTCATTTATTATCACCATCAAGTACCATATATATATATATATATATATATGAAGATATAAAAGTAGTTTTATAAAAGTAGAGCACACATAATTATATATATAATGTTATAATATTATATATAATATAATATACAGAAATAATATATAATGTATTATTTATATAATATATAATTGCACATATAATATAATATATTAAAATAATAATATATACAATTATATAATATATAATTTATATTATATTTATTATATATTATTATATATAATTATATAATATAATATATATGATTGTGTGTGCTCTGCTTTTATAAAACTGGCAGAGCAATAGGTTTCTTGATTCCAGCATGAGCATAAACATGAAATGTGTTCCTCTGTGATATTGTCTCTGTGATGGCTACAGTGTTACTAGGCTCTAGGAGTTTTCAGCTCCACTGTAGTCTTACAGGACTGTGATGGTATATGCCATTTCTGGTTGACTGAAATGTCATTATTGCATACAGGGACTGTATTTGGATTCTGGTCATCTGCAAATGCCCCCAAGAGGCTGCTGGTGAGAGTGTTGGCTGGTGTGTGCAATTTGGGTGGGGGCCCCATCACGACTCCCCAAGTCCTGCCCACCGCTTCCTCTTTGCCCCCAACCCTGCATCATCTCGGTGATGTCGTTGGTGCTGTGGTTGACCATGCTTACCTCAATCTCATGTTGCTTTGTCCCAGCTGCTAGCTGCTCAGGTGGCCTCTGGGCTGGGTTGAATCTTTCCTTTTCATTTGCTTTCTGCTTAAAAATACTCTGGTTTTTCCAAGAGGCAAATCAGTCTTAGGTGGTGATTGAACTCAGGTCTGGCTTGACCTCAGCATTTCAAGTTCATCTTTGGCTCTCTCTGGAGACCCATGGAAGCCTCTAAAGAGGAAACTATCAGGGACCTGGAGGCTCATGCCACAGGTCCCAAGTGGAGGGACTTGGAGGGAGAGATCCCGCTTTCATTATAGGGCTGGGGGGAAAAGAAGGAAGCAAGTGGTCCAGATGGACACTTTGGGTGTTGTCCATAATTAAAATCCCTGAAAGGGCCCAGCTGGTCATGGAGCAAACCTGCTCCTCTCAGCCAGCTTGTCCATGCAACCCTCCCAGTGGTGACACAATTCCCATTACCTCCCAAAGGACAGTTTTCTCCAGATTCAAGTTCTAGTTCCCTGTGGTTTTTACTTCTTTTCCCCTGGAACAAGCTCCTTTTGGCCGCTCCCTCTCCTGGATGTGCGGGGGTAGTTAATTTCTCCTTCCGCAGTATAATATCTGGCAATTGTGCTCCATCCTATTTTGGCTTTCCTCCCCCATCTTCTCTGTTAATCCATGCCTGCTCCAGGCGTGCTTCCTCTCTGATTTTCCGCACTCAGCTCTGGTGCTCATTTTCTCTCTGGGACCTCTCTGCAGTTCCAAGCATACCTAGGATTGTTATTATTCTGGCGGTGTGATAATTTGTGCTTGCTCACGTGCACCCCGCGGAGGCCCTGCTGCCTTCTTCCGCCCTTTCTTTCTCTCTTTCTTTCTTTCTTTTTTTTTTATCTGTGCATCATCCAGCCACCTCTCAGCCCACTGCATAGGAATGTGGTCTGCAGAGTGACCGAGCCACACCAAGGGCCCAGCCTGGGGGTGGCAGCTCTGGTCAGAAACTTGTTTTTCCTTAGCTGCACCGGCACCCTGGGCACCACAGAGCAGCTGCCCTTCCACTTGAATTAAATAGCTCCTGGACATCTTTTCTTCCCCAGGCAATCTCACACCTACTTCCTCACATCAATCCTCCTGTGACTGTTTGCAGACCTTTCATTGTCTCAGTCACCTCTCCTGACACCCTCCAATTTGTCAGTGCCCTCTTGATATGGGAAAGCTGGAATATGATCCAGTCATTGGATATTATCTTTCTCTGGATGTGTTTGGCTTTCTCATTAGATTCAGAATTACTTGAGTTTTTTTGTTTATTTTGTTTTGTTTTTTAAGCAGCAATACTCCCTGCAATGTCCTCTCCAGTTTGGTTCATAACTAGCAAATGGTGATTTGGATTGAACACTTGGGGGCTGGACAGTGGCTTTTATTTCTCAATAATACTCCTGAGCAGAGAAAAAGGGGTGCCATGAAATTTGACCTGGAGGGGGCAAGTCTAGGAGAGCATTAGATACCAGGGCATGGGTGGGTCCTCAGGATTAACACCCCATCACACACACCTTGTGCTTTTGTTTCTGATTTAACTATGCTGATCTGTTTCTCATGGTGCAAAGACAATGCCTGTGCATGGTAGAAAAATTAGAAGATTAAGACAAAAGAAGAAAATACAAGTAGCAGTTTATCTCACCAGCCAGATTGACTATGTCAACACTGTAGCTTATCTATTGTCTGAAAGATCTTTTTCTGTGTGCACGTTTCTGTTCAATGCAATCACTAATTTTACATAATACATTGTTGCCTGCCTTCTCTTTCTTGAATAGTCTTCTACCCTGTAGCTCTGTGCTCCTTTCAGAGGGGCTACATAATATTGCATTTTGTAAAAGTTCCCTGTCTCAGTTAACCAGGCATTTAAATTTGGACATTTGGGCTGTTTTCAGATTTTTTTCCACTCTGAACTTTGCCTATCCTAGAATTTATTTATGGAATTGCTGGGTCAAAGGAGAAGCATATGTTTAAGACTTTTGGTGCATGTTGTATCAGCCCTCTCCCAAATCTTCCCATCAATTTACAGAGTTTGGATTGTCATTTCCCTGTTTTCTCAGGTGTGGTGATTGTTAACTACTCTAAAACATGTTGGGCAACTTGGAAGACAAAAAAATGGTATTTGGTTGTTTTTACTTGTGTGTCTTTGATAATTAACAAGAAAGGTTGGACATTTTTCAAAGGTTTGTATTTTGTGAATTGTCTGTTGGGAAATGAATGCATTTTTCTAATAAGAGTTCATCTTTTTTCTTAATGAACTTCTTCTGTACTAAAGATAGTAACTTCCTGTTCATCTTTTATCTCATAGATATTTCTTTCAGGTTGTTCTGTTGACCTTTTAAACTTTGTGGTGCTTTTTGACATCTTATGTTTAAAATGGTCATATGTCCAGGTACAAGTTGTGTATCCTTTATGTAAAATGCTTGAGACAGAAATGTTTTAGATTTTGATTTTTTAAAAAATTTTGGAGGGGGCTGGGGTTGTGGCTCAGTGGCAGAGCTCTTGCTTCGCACATGTGAGGCACTGGGTTCGATTCTCAGCACCACATAAAAATAAATAAAATAAAGATGTGTCTATTTATAACTAAAAAAAATTAAAATAAAAAAAATTTGGAGTATTTGCATGTATATAATGTGATACCTTAGAGATGGGACCTAAGGCCGGGCACAGTGGCACACGCCTGTAATCCCAACACTTTGGGAGGCTGAGACAGGAGAATTGCAAGTTCAGAGCCAGCTTTAGCAACAGCAACGCACTAAGCAGCTCAGTGAGACCCTGTCTCTACATAAAACACAAAATAGGGCTGGGGATGTGGCTCAGTGGTTGAGTGCCCCTGAGTTCAATCTCCAGTACCAAAAAACAAAAGAGAGAGAGAGAGATGGGACCTAAGTATAAACATGAAACTCATGTATGTTTATATACCTTATATACATAGGCTAAAACTAATTTTGTACAGTATTTTTTAATAATTTTGTACATGAAACAAGATTTCATGGTGTAATTTTCCACTTGTAGCATCATGTTGGTGCTTGGAAAGTTTTGAATTTTGGAGCATTTTGGATTTCAGAGTGTCAGGGTAGGGCATGCTCTGCATATGTGTTGTTTACATTGTTCACTTTTGGTGTCATCCTTCAGTCCTTATTTCTGAGATGGTATACATATTTGCTTACGTATTCCTCCAGTAATTTTTTCAGTTTCATTTTTTACATTTAAATATATTGGTGCAAATCATAAAATTAGAGTTTAATTATTATTCTCAGATGGCTGGCCATTTGCCTCTGCACCACTTTTTATCCAACCTGTCATTTTTCTCTCCAGTTGTTTTCCCTTTTTCTGATACAAATTGTTCTCATTTTGGACTTTCTATTTGATTAAGTTTCTGCTTTATTTTTTTTGTCAGGTGGTATTGCAGATTGAACTCAGGGGCAGTCTACCACTGATTACACCTCCAGTCCCCCCACCCCCTTTTTTTGAGACAGGGTCTAAGTTGCTTAGGCTAGCCTTGAATTTGCTATCCTCATGCCTCAGTCTCCCAAGTTGCTGAGATTACAAGCATGCACCACAGTGCCTGGCTCTGCTCTATTCCTTTAAAAAAAAAAAAATACATACACACACACACACACACACACACACACACACATATTAGGTACATGGGTACAATGCTTTTATTTTCTTTGTTTATTTTTATGTGGTGCTGGGGAACAAACCCAGTGCCTCACACATTCTAGGCAAGTGCTCTACTGCTGAGCCACAACCCTGGCCCTCTGCTCTATTCTTACTACACTGATTTTATTCTTGTGATCTCATGATACATTTTAAGACTTCAGGAGGCCTTATAAGTGGTGCAACATGACGAGAAATGTAAAAGGATTATTCACATTTATTATAACAGAGCTTGGAAAACACTTCTGGTCACGATGCTCCTTGTTGAGAGCAAATCACCTGTACTTCTTAAAGTTTATCTTCAAGATCCTGAGTACATCCACTTTATCTTTTGGAACAGCAAATGCTCAGGTCTGCTTAGCAGTGTTTGTCTTTCCCTGTGCAGTGCCTATCACCGGGAAAAGGCCAGGTCTAGAGCAGCTGGGTCCCTCTCTTCTAGGACCTCATCCATTTCTCTTAAAAGTCGGTGCCCCACTCTGCTGACTCATGTTTTCTGACTCCTTAGACACTTTCCTTCCACCGCCCCGGTGTGCTAGGCAACAGCTTCGTTTTTTTTTCCTTCCCGAAGTGGGGACTGCAGGGTGGAAATGCACAGAGGACACAGAGCTTATGTGACTGAGGGACGCCCCTTCCTCCTTGCATCCCTGAGTTGTTGCCATGGCAATCGGGTGGACAGACACATCTTGCATGCACCCCCCTCCCTCCAGCTCCTCCCTGGATTCCACTTCCTGCCCTCTGAGTGAGCTTGTGGGTGGGAAGCCTGCTGGGTGGTCTGCCCAGATTTCCAAAAGATCTGTGGCCACACCTTGTGCAGGGCCTTATACAGGCCTGGGCCACATTCAGACCACACTCAGCTGTGCTTTCTTTTCCGACGATGCTGACGACGACGACGACGAGGATGACGAGTATGAGGAGCTCTCATCATGGTCAGACAGCAGCCGGATGATGAACTGGAAATCCTGCACAGGCCTCCCATTCAGAAGTCAGTTTAATTTACTGAGCACCTACCTACTTCCTGCCCTAAAGCATGGTAGATGCTGTGGGGGGTAAAAGAAACCTGTTTTTTTTTTTTTTTTTGCTCCACTCACCTCATCCTGTTGGCAATGGCAGCGGAGCCAAGTGGCTGAGCTCCCAGACTCTGGGACCTCATGGCATCACTTTGTATCCTGACTCTGCCTCTACTGTGACACTTGCACAAATCATTGAACTTTTCTATGTCTCAGTTTCCTCACCTGTGAAATAGGGATCATGCATCATGGGGTTGATGTAAGGGTGAAGTGATTGTGTGTGTACATTTCTCAGTTCCTGGCACGTGCCACATGTTTACAGTCTGTGTGTGTGTGTTTGTGCACGCGCGCATGTCTTTTTTGTAGCATACCAGGAGTTCCGTGAGAGCCTTTTTGTGTGTGTGTGTGTGTATGTATTTATCATCATATAAACTTCCACCGAATGCCTGTTCAGTACTCACTTCCTAAGTTATATACCCATGTGAATTATTATTATCACTGATTGCCCTGAGGTCTTTATTACATTATCCAATTTAATCTGCACAAAGTAAGTGTTATATCTAGTTTACCAGGAGAAAACTAAGGCTTGGAGAAGCTAAGGAACTGACTAGGGTTGTGCTGCTGACAGGTGCCAGGGCTGGGAGTTGACCCCAGGGAGCCTGCCTGCAAAGCAGAGTGGGGATGGATGACACATGGGGCTGAGACAAGAGAAATACTTCTGAAAGAATTAGAGAATAATATAGCATTGCATGAATTGAATAGGCTCCATGGTGTGGGTGACATGGAGCTACCTAGCTGTCATTTGGTTAGGGAAATATAAAGGGATGAAGGAGGTATGGAAAGCTCTTGGCCCAAAGAAGGAGCTGAAACACTCAGAGTGGCTCCTCCCAGGTGGCTGTTCTTGCCAGACCCCTTCTACCCTGGCCTGGTATGGTCTGGAGCTGCTGGGGTCCCTGGTGGGAGGACAGCTTGGAATTCAACTCTGATGATTGGTAGGAGGGCTGTAGACACAGAGGAACAGGTGGGAACCAGAGTCAAGCACAGGTGGGGGACACTCCAGGCATATAGAGGAGTCACATTTTGGAGGACCCCAGTGGCCAGCTTGTGGGGCTTGTCACTGGCCAGCCAGGCCATGGGAGCCAGGAAAGGTGTTTGAGGGAGAGACACATGGGCTCACTTTCACCTCCAGGGAGAGATTGTGGTCAGGCTACCTTGTGTCCCATGTCCTTTTTAGAGAAGGTCCCAAGGGACAGCCAAGTATGGAGAGGATGGGTGGAAGGAATCCTGGGGGAGACGGGGTCAGTGCAGTGGCTAGATCATGGGAGGCAAGATAAGGAGTTTGGGTTTTATTCCAAGTGTAGAGAGGGGTTGAGGCTGTGTGTGTTGAGCTAGGAGTGATGTGGTTGCACCTGTATTTTAGTAAGATTTCCCTGTAGGAGGTATGCAAGGGGACAGAGAACAGCCAGGAGGCCTTAGAAGTTTTCAGGTGAAAGATGATGGAGGTGTGGGTGGATAATGGTGAGAAATGGGGATCCAGGTGGGAGGTAGTGTCATGTCACTAGGTTGTTTGTGGGAATAAGAGGAAAGAGAATAGTGACCATGAGTCCCTTCCAAGCATTTGTATGAATCTGGAGCTTGATATCATTTGTTGAAGGACACAGGGTGAGATCCAGGGCTACTTTGTCCCCTCTGTGTGTCATAAGGGGAGTGTGGTGCATGTGGTGGCAGATGTAGAGGAGAAAGGACCAGGCTCTGCTTCTGGGATTCCTGAATTCTCATAACCTGTGCTGGCACTCTTTGTCTTAGGAACCACTATAAACTCTGAGGGCTGGAGAGGCCAAGGCCAGGCACCCTAGACTCCTTGTATCTTGGCTTGGAATCTGGAAATCCATCTGAGAAAATATGTGCTAACACCAGTGGTTTTTATTAATGACTGGATATTAGTGGCTTGGGTGGAGTTAGTTCTTGTGTCCAAGAAGAGAGATCTCAAGTTCATCCCAGGCTCTGCTGCTTCAGTGGCTCAACAGTGAAGTGGGGAGAATGTCAAGGGGTGGGTGATGATGACGGTGCTGTGGCCGTCAGCCCTGAACCGAGAGAGCCAGCCAGGGGATAGAAGACAGGGGCTTCCCTAGCCTGACAGCTGTCTTTGGCCTATAAGCTTCTCTTTATTCCTAGTACAAAGCTGTGAGAATGCCCCTTATCTTCTTCCACATCCCCTGCACCCCCCATTTGTCTTAGAGTACTGTTTTTGGACAAATGTTTTCCATGTAAACCAAAGGCTACACCTGGATGTTTTCCTTAGGTTCATTTTTTTTTTTTTTTTTTTTTTTTTTTT